>JANTOQ010957549.1:0-17767 GCA_027564595.1 Bythotiara depressa | reverse complement strand
TCGCGTAAGACTCGCGTACGGTTCTATACGCGAATCTTTTTAGACTCGCGAAGGCTAACATCGGATTTGAAAGCCTGCTAATTCACTAGTTTCATATGCATCTATTTCTAAAAGGAATGGTTTGTTCCAGCTGTTATTCGTTTTAGATATCTTAATTACATAAAAGAAGACTTGCATTGTTTAAATTCGAAGAAAGCAACGTTCTTTTGAATTGTTAATAGAATTAATCAACTTAAAATATTCTAATCCAAAAAAAGGTGTTTTAAAATTTTTTACTAGAAGAAGATGAGTTTGTTTAAATATGGCTTCACAAGTAGTAAAGAAAGTGAAAAACGTAGCAATGAGCAAGAAGAAAAAGAACAACGAAAAACCCGAAAAAAAGACTACAAAGGCAAGCGTGAACGGAAATACTTTGGTAATTTATGGGAGAAAAAATATGTATACTACCCGACTTTCAATGGAAAGCCTGATGGGAAAACAAATCCAATAACGTGGATAAAATGTAAGGAAGATAGTAATACAATGATGTGTATAGTTTGTCAGATATTTCCTGAAATAGCTGATAAGGATTCTTTGTTATATAAAGGCTGTGGAAACTTATGTGATGCTCCGTTAAAAACACATTCTGTAAGTGTAAAACATGGACTTTGCCTGAAGTCAAAAATAACATCCTTACATCCAAATGAACAACCTCTAAATAGAGTTTTAACCAAAGTATCAGAGCAAAATAAATCGAAAATGCTGAAATTGTTCAATACGGCATATTTTGTAGTAAAATCAAACTGTTCCTTTAGGTTGTTTCCTTCCTTGATGCAGCTACAAAAGAAAAATGGGGCGGAAGTTTCAGAAAATTATGTTAATGACAAAAGCTGTCATATGTTTATTAAATGGATTTCTGAAGTGATAAAACAAGAGAATGGAAAGTTTATATATCATCATTAGTGAAACTTCGCTTCAACACGGTACAAACATCGCAAGTGACAGAAAGAAACAAAAATATTCTTCTGGGAGTTAAAGTTCCTTTTAAATGTTAATTTAAAACAATATTCTGAAAATCAAAAAACAATTTTACTTAATTTTGACAAAATTGCACCGCAATTTATCAATCAGTATATTATTTTTGAAGCATGTAAATTGGATACAACACATAGTTAAGTTATATAAAACTGTTTCTTCTTTACCTTGGATTTATTACAAAAATTTCTTGGACCTGTACAAACTGCCGACGGACCTGTAAAATTTTGAACAACAGGTCCGACGGGCCGCTGAATATTTTCTAATTTTCGACTCCTGGAACCCCATGTCTTATATGTATAATGGTTGTGATAGTTTTTTTGCCAAACTAAATTTTGAACACATGTAGCAAATAGTGTGTAGCTACCTACTCCTTGTCTTTGCAAGTCAACACTGTGTTTCATATTTTATTATGAAGTTACAAGTTAACTTTTAATTAGATATCCTGTCTGTAATTAAGTGCTTGAAGAACCACCTACCTAGCAAGTTGTCTAAAATCAACCATTATCAAAATCAACCATCTCTCTGCTGCTTGCTCTCTGCTTGCTGCTGCTTGCTCTCTGCTGATGTAAATACTTTTAAAGCTAGCTAAACAACTGGAAACTTCATGAAGATTTTTAGTGGAAAGTAATGTCAATGATGATTGGCTTTGACAAACTTTCCAATTGGAAAGAAGAAGAAATTTGAAAAGGTTTCAACTCAAATTTTCCTTACTGCAGAAAGTTTTCATTAAATGGAAAAACCTATTTATCTTTAAATTCAATAAAAAATTATATAACATGTGGACTAATTATTTTTCATATGGCAAAAGTATTAGAATATTAAAATGAATATTAGTCTTTTGTTAAATTGTGTAAATATCTTTTGTTTTTTCTTTAACTAGAAATACGACATAAAATGTTAATATCTTGTAACAAAACATTTAGCAAAACTCTGTTGTACTGGAGCTTCAAGTCCCCACAATTTTATTGAAATATAATAAAATTGCTCTCGTTCCATGCAGCAAAGCCTGAACTACAAAGGTGTCTCATTTAAAAAAAATTATTGTCTAGGTTTTGATCTTTTCACTGAAAAATTGAAAAGAAGAAAAGCTGAAGAGGTTTCAATTCAAATTCTCCTTTCCACATAAAGCTTTCATGAAAGATACTGTATAAACTCAGCACACATGTTCAGTATTATTATCTCCTTTTCTTCAAACAATTTATGCATAAAAGTATTATTTACTAAATCCTGTATTATTCCTCTACGTAACTGTATGACTCATTTTACTCATTTTGTTGAAAATGCTATATCTATCAATAAAATTTGAAAGATAACAATTTAAAAAATAGGGGACCAAATTTTGTAGCTCAGGATTTGTATATATATACTTAGCTAGTTCCAAATGATTCAAAATTTACCAGGGAGCTGGGAGGACCTTTAATCGCTATGACAAAGGCTCTAACAACATTTACACAAGGTCATGAAGGCAAAGATAGCTAAAAATCAAAATAATGTTGATAGAGTTGAGCTATGGAATTATTTTTACTTCAAAAATGCCATGTTTGAGGTATGTAGCTTAGCTTTCCCCTATAAAAAAACCAGTACCAAAACACTAGTCAGCTGGTTCTAAATATTCATAAAAGACACGTACACATAGTTACTAACTCACAGGCTAAGAAAAGTTTAGTTTGAACACAGTCGTAGCTTAAAAACAGAAAAGTTTATGCAATAAGTGAATTATAGCTGAAATGTCAACATTTTATTTCGCATATTTTTTCCTTCAAAAACTTTTTTTGAGAAGTTAGCTAGCTCTAAATGGTGAGAAATTACACGTGCACATTGATACTATGTGCGAAAGATAGAAAAGTATGCTTTGGACACAGTAGCTGCAAAAAATACACAACTTTAAGCGAAAAAGTTGTTTCTTTTTTATAAAATTTCAAAGTTTCCTTGTGTATACAAGTCTAAAAAATTATTGTAAAGTTTGCGAACAAATTTTTCTACATCTACACTATAAGTACTAACTGCTAGTGTAGCTCTACTAAAAATGTAACTTGGCAAAAACTCATAATTAAAGTCAACAATGTAAAAAAACTAGGTCTAAATATTTTTAAAGGACATGTACACATACTTATTAACTCATAAGCTAAGAAAAGTTTAGTTTGAACACAGTCGTAGCTTAAAAATAGAAATGTTTATGTGATAATTGAATTACAGCTGAAATGTCGACATTTCGCATACTTTTTTCTTAAAAAACACTCTTTTTGAATAGTTAACAGGCTCTAAATGGTTAGAAATTATATGTGCACATTGATACTATATGCGAAAGATAGAAAAGTATGCTTTGGACACAGTCATGGCAAAAAAATACACAAGTTTTAGCAAAAAGGGTGTTTGTCAACATTTCCTCAATTTTCGACGTGTTATACTTTAGCTAGGCTATAATAGCTATTACTGTAGCTAGCTACAAGTGTACAAAAGTCTCAAAATTAATTTAGCATAAGTTAGCGAACAAATTTGTTCTATACCTACACTATAAATACTAACTGCTAGTGTAGCTCTATTAAAGAATTACACTGGAATAAAGGAGAACAAAGTTAAAAAAAAAGTTATGCCTTAAAAATGAGTTTATTTTTGGTATTTTAGCTAGCTACAATTTGTGCAAAATCTACAAGGGAGCTTGGGAGGACACCCATCTCTCTCTGTACTACAGTAGGTCGCAGAACATTTAAATCAGGAAAATATAGCTAAAGCCATGAAATGACAGTAGCAAGATGTGTGTGTGTGGCTAGAGCTAGCTAGGGACCTTTTAAAGTAATGTATTTTTTGCTTAAAGCAGTTTTATTTCACAGGACTTCGGCTGTGATAGGAAGATACACCTTCCTAGTGTTGATAAAAATCTTCTTCACTTTAACAGCACGCACTGGTATTTTTGTGAGATAAAGGTTCTGTGGTTATTTTTAGCTGGCTTTAGCTAGCTAACTAAAACAAAATCTGAACCTAGCTAGCTAGATAGATAAACAGATAAAACTTGCAGCAACTTTTAAAAGTTAAAAAATAAAATTAACTGGCCTTATTAATGCACAGTAAACAAACATATTATATCTTCTACTTCAAACCTCTTCCAGTCTTTTTCACCTTCTTTCGCTGGCTAAGAAAGCAGAAAGTTTGGCGTAGTTTGTACGTTCATTGCGAGCATGCGCAATATAAAAAAACTCCTTTGCAAAATTATTTTTCATTTCGAAAAACTTCTTCATTTTAATAAAAAGCAAGAACGAGGAGAGCACACCTGCGTACAGACCCACAATGGTGCGAGAATATTTATATGCGATCAAAACACTGATGGTAGTTTCCTTTTAAATTCATTCTTATAGTAAACCAAGGAACTTTGAGTAATCTAAAACATGCAGAACTTCGTAGTAGTACTGGAAGAAAATGTACAATGTGGAGTGTTTCTGGAAGCTAATTAAAAATAATTAATGCCATGTTTCACAGTACCAAAATAAAAATATAACGAACTTTAAGATCATGTTGGAAACAATCTTCTCCAAATGGCTCTGAGCAGATGTAGAAATTAGAGTCTTTAGGAAGCGAACTAGTAGACTAGAAGCAGACCAATTCCACGAATATTATGAAGCCACTGCTTTCGAAGAGTTTGTTTTCTCGGTTGATATCTTGGTTATCTTGAGATCAGTTAGGGAATCTGTACTCATGATAATTTGGCATTTCGTTTATGTTTCACTTACGAAAATAGAAAATGTATATGACAAGGATAACAACTCCCAATGCTGTTGCAGAATATAAGTTAAAATATTGTAATAAAATTGAATATATAAATGAATATATAATATTGCGATGAACACGTACTGAAGCAGAAGGAATATTAATTATGTTGATAAAATGCCTTTACTAAACAGGCTTTTTGAACTTTCTGATTTCACTAATTTTCTCGTTTCAGTCTCCATGAAAAACTCAAGTGGGTAGATTGAATTTTAATTTATGTAATGGAACGAAGTTTTGTTAGAAGTTTCTTATTTTTGTTTCCTTCTCCTTTGATGAGCTAAAAAATATTATAAGCTTTGCTTTCATCCATCGTGTTTAATAAGTTTGCATTTGACTAATCTAAAATGGTTAAAGAGTCATTTAACAGCAAAAGGAAGGTTGAAATAAGATAGTACTTATGCGCAGATGTTTTACTAACTCACCATAAACCTGGTGATACTGCATAAGCCAGTGGAAAGAGATAAATGAAATGAGAAAAACAAGATAAGGGTATATTGCTGTGTAATATATTTTTAGGAAATTAATTTTAATCTACAGTAAGGTACAAATTTCATTTGCAAAAAACTGTAACCTTAGATCTGGAATTTATGCTCTACGGTATCAAAAGTTAGTAGGAAAAGTGACACTTTTGGAACAAATTGACCAAAATGTATGTCATGTCACAACTTTTTTTATATTTTGACCATTTGAAACCGTTGTGAAGTGTCTCCATTAAACCAGCCAACTCTGTAATTAACAAAAGGACATTAATTTCAATCAGTTATAAGACTGGAACTGAGAACATTATGATTATAACATGAACCCAGCAGAAACCAGCAGATAAATTACCAGTCAAATTATGAAACCACAACATGAAACCAGCAGAAACCAGCAGATAAATTACCAGTCAAATTATGAAACCACAACATGAAACCAGCAGATAAATTACCAGTCAAATTATGAAACCACAACGTGAAACCAGCAGAAGCGATCAGTTGGCACATGAAAGCACCATTTTTATGCTGAAATTTTGGAAAACTGCATCATGTAAATATGTATGATTTGCTACCGCACTATATAAAAAGGTTATTTTGTCATAAAATGGAAACCTAGTCTAAAAACAGCTTCTTGTTTTTTCCAACATATTTTCCATTTGCATCTTTTAGATGACCTTCATAGTGTGTTTTCATACTATAATTGCACTGTCATAAAACTACTTTATTTCTGTAATTACTTTTGTTTATTTTACTATTATTATTTTTTAAATTTTATTTTTATTTGGTTCTTTCAATGCCTGCTATTGTTATAATTTGATATTTTCTAATTAAATAAAAAAATTACATTGTTATAAGCACTGAAAAATAAGTAAATAAATAAAAAACATTGTTATAAGCACTGAAAAATAAGTCGCTAATGAACAACAATGAATTTTGTTTTCGTTTTGTTTTTCTGCATTGTCATGGTCTTCAATATTTGAAATGTCTCATTTCCATGAATACAATCAAAACAATCGACCTTGGATGAGATTTGTTTTCATTTGTTATCAAGATTGAAATCATACAAAAGGAATGTGTTTGATGGAAATCTAGCCTTGTTTTGACAAAATCATTATTACTAAACAGTCAAAAGGAACGTGCTGTTCATCTCGGATCTCATTTAAACAAGGGCTAAGAGTCAGAGAAGATCATAGAAAATTGGTCATCATAAAATTAGAAAACTGAGAACATTTGGATTATAATCCAGCATCAATACAAACAGACTGAACTAATGCTCCTTATATGCATTCCTCTATTACTCTTACCTGTATTACTTATCTGTATTGATAATTTAGAATCTGGTATTTGGACTGACTGGGAAGATGATGGTAACTGTGATAAAAGTTGCAAAGGTTTTCATATTGATGGTAGCTACAAGCTTGGCAATATTAAGCAGAAAAGAAAATGTTTGTTTGGCAGATGTAGTGGCAGTACAGCCAAAGTTGTTCCATGTACTAATTGCACCAGCTGTAGTTTTCCGGAATGTGATTGTAATAATAACATTATTTTAATTTTCACATCATATAAAAGTTTTTCAATTAACAGCTAAACTTAAGTACACACAATAATAGTGACACTACCTTGGAAGGGTGAGTGCCCCCATGTATTATGTATTATGTATTATGTCTGTGATAGTTTTGTAGCACATGTAGCAAATATTGTGTAGCTACACCTACCCCTTGTTTTTGGAAGTCAACTACACTGCTTCATATTTTTGTTATGTAGTTATAAGCTATCTTAAGCAGAAACTTTGTTAGACATGCATGTCTGTAATTAAGTACTTGGAGAATTACCTAGCTAGCAAGATGTCTAAAATCAACCATTATCTAAATCAACCGCCATGGGGCTGCTCTCTGCTGCTGTATAATATTTTTAAAGCTAGCTAAACAACTGAAAACTTCATGAAAATTTTCAGCAGAAAGAAATTTCAAAGATGATTGGCTGTGACAAACTTTCCAATTGGAAAGAAAAACAAAGTTGAAAAGATTTTAAGTCAAATTTTCCTTACTGCAGAAAGTTTTCAATGAATGGAAAAACCTATTTATCTTTAAATTCAATAAAGCATTATCCCATTATGTGACACTCTGGGAAAAGGTACCAACTGGCATTTCATATTTCATATCTTAAAGGAAATATATGAACATGAAATACAAAATATGAACGTATTTCTGACTGCATGATTAAATTATCATTGTTTCTACACAATAGATACTTCGTATTTATGCAGGAAAAATCGTATTTCTATGTGTATTATACGATTGAAAATCCTATTTTTTTAAAGTAGAAATCGTACTTTACATCTTTTATTAAAAATATTACATATTTCAATATTTATATTCCTATTGTTTCTTATTATTAAAATGTTAATTTGTTTTTTTAAATATGTTTTTAATTGCTTATATTATTATTGTGTTAGATTTCTGTCACTTCACTGCACAAATCCATAGTATAATTGAATACAACAATGTTCCAGCCTTGAAAAAAACCCGATCTAACTTCAGTTGTTTCATTGTGAATATTTTAGTTTGATGGTTTTACAGTGATTTTACGTGCTACAAAAAAATATTTATTATGTTAAAAACTGTTTTACAGCAATTTTAATTTTATGTGCTACGAGGGAAGGTTTCTTATGATAAAACATGGTTTTATAATGATTTTACCTGTTATGAATGAAGATTTCTTACATTAAAACATGGTTTTAACACAATTTTACATAATAGGAACAAAGATTTCTGATGTTAAAACGTGGTTTTAAAACGATTTTACATTCTATGAATGAAGATTTCTTAAGTTAACTGTTTTATGCGATTTTACATACCTTAAGTGCTGTTAAATTCATGCAGCACAATTTTTTGTGTGTCTTTAAATTCGTGCATATTAAATTCGCGCCGTAAATAGAGATATTTTTGCGCATTCTTAAATTCTCGCATCTAAAACAAGTGTTTTAACTTAAATGCTTTTTAGAGAGTAGGCACAAAGACAAGTAAGTCAAGAAGATTAAGTTTACACATCAAATTATCTTTCTAAAAACCTAGACAAACCTATAGCAAATGGAAGATGTTGAGCTTTTGTGATGTTTATCATTAGAGTTGATGTTATAGAATACACAGTGTGTATAATAAGGATTTTTGAATATTCCTTACATTTCATAAAGCATGGTTTTACATAATTTAAGTGCTACGAATGAAGCATAATGAGAACTCACTCAGGACAAAGGCAATGAAAACCAACATTCATTCATACTATAGTTCCAGCTGTCATTGTGCTTAAATATCTGTCAGTTATGTTAAATTTCTCAGAAAAGAAGAGGGCCTCTTTCTGTTTTTGATGTCGGCCCTCCATGCTCACACATGTCATGATTGACTTTAACTGGATTTCCATTTACTGAAAATTTTCCACGAAAAATAAATTAAACGATTGTTTAATGCCAAACTTAGAAACCTTTCCATCCATGGAAGTATTTCAGTAAGTGGAAATCCAGCTTAAGGCTTGCAAATGATTCCACGTCTAATAACGTTCTTTGGAGTGCATTTCGCTCGAGTTCCATTTCTAGTTGTAATTGTAATGAACTCATTTGATGACACATTCACAGCTATATAAACTTATACCAATCATACACGTATTAGCTGAAAACGAGCTCAACTTTAGTTTTATCTGCCGAACATGGATGATGGATGTCCTGCCATCTATATCACTTCGGCTATTTTACAGAATACATTCCTCAAAGTTGACTTTAATTTTATAACCTCCTTACTCATTTCCATGAAATTCATAAATACCAATGCGATGGAGTGCAAATCAGTTTGAGATGTGCAATGAAGTTCTAGTATATCTATCAGTTATAAGCCAAATAAGCAAACACATGAGGCAAGGGAGAGAAATAATACAAACTTATATTTTTCTTAAAAATAAATATCAAATGGTGAATCTGTTTCTTTTTACTGTTCACTTGCATCAGATTCTAATCGCTGCAGATTGTAAAGATTGTTCACAATTGTTCCTATAAACTAAATCCCTGCCAGGAAGTTAATATTAAATACATTAGGATGGTATGATATATAAACATAAAAACTGGAAGACCGCACACGATCAAACCCAAGGTCAATCTTGAGTGAGATTTAAACACTGCTACTATGATTTCCTTGCATTAAAAACCTTTACACAAGTGACTTATGTTTGCTGCCACACTTTTCTAGCATTATAAACCTATTGTGAGTGAGTTTTTATGGCTGATACTACGATTTTCCACTGTTTAAAAACCTTTACACAAGTGACTTTTACGTTTGCCACCATATTTTACTAGCATTAGAAACCTATTGCAAGTGAGTTTTTACGGCTATGATTTTCTCCAGTTAAAAACCTATCGTGAGCGGGTTTTAATGGCCGCCCGCTACTATGATTTTCTAAAGTACAGCCCTATTATGATTTTTTTAGCATTAAAAACCTATCATGAGTGAGATTCTACAGCTTTTTATATAGGCGTATAAAGATTTATGAGGTAAACAGTCTTGGTCATGAATAATTAGACCTGCGTGCGACAGCCATATATTATGGGCATATGCAATAAAAGTCATTAGGCTATAGCCTGTTTTAAGCATGAGAATTCTTCATTCATATCATGTAAAAATTAGTGACGTCATCAACATTATGCATAAGCATACCTCCTGGTTATATTCAAGTTTGCATTGTAAACGAGGAACGAGGGGGTCTTATCAGCTTTTAATAAATTTATATTGCCTTATATTTCCAATTATGTGTACCCCTGGAAAAAGCGAAATAGCAAAGAAATGACCAATGATTTGATTCCTTTCCGGGGACATTATTCATTAAAGAGTTAAAACATTTAATTCGACAAATCTCGGGGTTTTATTATCTTTTAAACAAACTTATTTTGCATAATATTTCCAATAATTAACCCCCTGGGAAAATTTAATTCCTTTCTGGGGACACTCTGCATTAAAAGGTTAATCTAACTCAATTATTATTATTTTATTTTGTGTAGTAATGCCAGTTCCTCTTTAACGGCATTCTAAATCAAAATTTTGCTGCTCAGGGGGTTTAATCATATTCTGCTTTTATCTTTATAATCACATTAGCTGACTGGAAATATAAATGCTTTTGTTTTGTTCAATTTCCCTAGTTTGTAATAATATTGCCAGTTCCTCTCTAACAGCATTCTAAATCAAAATTTTGCAGGTCATCATAATTCATTTTTATCTTTGTAATCATAAGCATTTACAGGTAAAAATACATCACCTATACTTTTGTCCCGTTGTCCCATTAAATAGCTCATTCATTTTAGTACACTATAAAAATTTCCAGCTGGTGTTGCAATGACATACCTGTCAGTTAATTATAAATTTCTTAGAAAACCTCAGAAACGATGAAAGAACACTTTCCTATATGATTGTCAACCTTATTTTTATTCCCTTTTTGAATTAACTTGTTGCAGATTTTTTATTCATTCTTGTCAAAATGATTAGCACAACTGTTTTCCTGCAACCTTAACCCTTTAATGCAACCTTAACCCTTTAATGCAACCTTAACCCTTTAATGCAAACCTTAACCCTTTAATGCAACCTTAACCCTTTAATGCAACCTTAACCCTTTAACGCAACCTTAACCCTTTAATGCAACCTTAACCCTTTAATGCAACCTTAACCCTTTAATGCAAACCTCCTCTTTATATTAAACTTCCCATTGGAAACCATTATAATTTATGAGGAATCAGGGGGTCTTAATGTCTGAGTTCTCTCCATTTATATCTTTTTGTATTTATTTTCAAAATGTATAAACATAAAACGTCTCGCATGTATCATGTTACACATGGAAACGATTTATTGATTATTATAATACGATGTTTACCCAGTTATAGTAGCTGGTCTTGAAATAAATGAATAAATAATAATAATAATAATAATAATAATAATAATAATAATAATAATAATAATAATAATAATAATAAATTTGATTGGTAGTGACGCTTATGAAAACTGCTGGTTCAATCAAAATAATTAATTTTCGAAGAGGTTTGATGTGTCAGAAATATTATTTTCATGTGCAGTAAGCAAAGGAATAAGAACAACACCATTATATTATAACATTCATTCTCCATCTTCCTACCCCAGCTTTTCACCCAACCATAAGTATAGTTAGGTTATTGTTTCTACATAGTCAGTTTTTTTTTCATTATTCATACATATATAGATTAAAGCCTCCTATTATGATTAAAGTAATCAAGTTATTATGTTTATGTTTATAATGAGCAAGGCTTCCATGTGCTCCATTTTCGGTTGCTGTTATACAAATTTGTAAAATGTTTTTGTCATAAAACATTGCACATAGATGTACCCAGTGTCTTAATGATAAAACATTTTTGAGTATGCTAGTAGAATTTTTCATGTAAGAAAAAAAGGTTTCTTGTTGGTTGTTTTGCTTTATAGTGACTTAGTGCTGGAGATCCATCTAAGCTTTAAACTTTACATGTAGGTAGCAAGCAATACATAGGCTCTAATGGTGGCTAAGTTGCATAACAATAGTCATAAGCATTAAAAATATATAACAAAAACCTGAAAGTGGTTGTGAGGTTGAAGATTGAAACGCCCTATTTCCATCCTCACTCAAGGTAGGGTTATATGTGACTGTCTATAGGAAAACCTGCCTTCTTGAAATCGTGGAAATGAAATCCACGATCGTGTATTCCTTCATGGTTTTTCAAGCTTAGAAAACCATGAAATTAAAAAAAAAATTTTTAATTTAATTACACGAAACACTATTGTGTATTTAAGAAATGTTAAAAACACAACTTCTTTGAATACACGATTTTTAAAACCACGACCCACACGATTGTGTATATTTACAAACAAAAGATAATCATTTCCATTGTTAGACAAAAATTATGTTTTTGTTTTTAATTTTATTTTGTTTGTATCATCCACCTTAACCTGGTAAACTAAGCTCTTTTAATTCTTACTCTTTTATTTCTTACTCGTTTTTATATTTAAAAGAAAAAGGATGGTGGAAGAATTAATTACTTCTTAATAAATATTTACAATTTCTCAAGCGAAAATAATGCCCCCGTGGAAATCAACATAATTCCCAGGGCCTTATAACTAATGCTTATTTACATCAACCTCATACCCAGGGCCTACGAATGAGGTTACATGAAATTGGGTCTAAAACCTAGATTAAACAACGATCTATGGCTGCTCCTTCCATGTTTAAGCCTCAAGAACCTATAGATAAATCTATGACCATTAGTTTAATTTCTACCTCTAAAACCTAGATTAAATGATGATCTGCGATCGCTAGTTTCATTTTTGAGACCCTAGAACGTAGATTAATCGACAATCTATGACCGCTAGTTTTATTACTAAGCATCTAAAACGTAGGTTAAGTGATGATCTACGATGCCCATCCAAAATTTAAAGCACTAAAACTTATATTAAACAAAGATCTACGACCACCGTCTGATTTTTAAAGTTCTAAAACCTAGATAAAACACTTGTTCCATTTTTAATACTCTAAAACTTAGATTAACAACAGTGTATGGCCACTGGTTCCATTTTTAAGCCTCAAAAATCTAGATTAAACAACGATCTACAACTGCTAGTTCCATTTCTATGCCTCTAAAACATATATCATAGTTAATAGAAAACTATTATAAATGCTTCTTCATGGCTGATATTCTGATTCTCTATCCTTAGAAAACAATCAGGAATGCCTTTTCACGGCCGATGATAAGTTTTCCAGCCTTAGAAAACAGTCAGGGATGCTTTTTAACAGCCAATATTCTGATTTCCCAGCCTTAGGAAACTATTGTGAATGCTTTTTCATGGCCACCTTTCTGATCTTCTAACCTTAGAAAATGATAATTAATGCTTTCGCATGTCTAATCCTGATTTTTCTGGCTTAGAAAACAATCAGGAATGCTTCTTCACGGATGATTTTCTGATTCTCTAGCCTTAGAAAATGATCAGAATTTAATGCAAAATGGATTTATATCCTTCTAGACTAAAGATTTTCCAAGGAATTACACTATATCATTAGTGGCTTTAAAACAATACAGAAACATCCATGGTCATGGATTAAAAAAAACCACCACGATCCACGATCATGGATTTTTATCAAAAACCATGAACCACTATCACGATCGTGGAATTTATGTTTGTGATTTTTCCTTCTTTTTTTTCAAGACAATGCTATTAAAACACGATAGAAAACCACGTTTGTATTTTCGTGGTTTTTTCCCACGATTCTTTTGTTACAAAAACCATGACAAAATTCAAGAAGGCAGGTTTTTCTATAGACAGTCACATATTAACTTGTGGTTTTGAAGTACAAATTACTAATACAATAGGTGCAAGACAATTTTTGTTTATTTTTTTATTTCTTATTAACTGCCATTATGTATTTATTTATGCCTGCTGTCTTTTGAACTTATTGATCTACATAGGTACCTAAATATACTAATACTTACAAATCAATACGAAAAATGTAATGTGCTAATTAAAGAACCAATCAGTTTGCAAGGTGTTCTATTGGTAAAAATAAAAAGTTATATCTATATACTTTTACTTTAAGAGCTCCGATTTGTGTGCAATATATAAATTTGCTTTAAAAATTGGCAGACATAATGACATCACTGAGGGTTTTCAAAAAGATAAGTCCTAGACTTGTGGAAGGGAAGAATTGTGACAATTGTTAAGTGTTTTTCTTGGTAACAAAGATTAAAATATACCATTTAATATAATCTTGGGAACTTCTTCCTTTCAAAAATAAGTTATTTTTTTGTTTATAATACAATACAACAGAGATATGCAGAGAACTGGAGAAGGTTTGAAAATAATTAAATAATACATGATTAAAAAAAAAACGATATTGGGTTTACAGGCTTTGGAAGGAGTTTCGAAGTGGTGTTACATCCTATTTTTTAATATATATATATATACTAATTATAATTTTAATTTTAAAATTCTAAATAAATGTAGGAGTTGGTTAATCGTCAGGCTTTCCAGAGTAGCATATAATATATTATAACAAACTTCATGTTGTATTATGTTCATCTTAGAATCAGCATTATGCATTATACAGTTGATTATTCTTTCTTTAAGCTTTCATATGGGTAAATGTAACAGATTGGTCAGATTGTTCCTTTACATGTGGTGAACGTTCAAAAAGAAGTCAAATTGTGGATTGCCTGCGTCTTGGTTTTTTCAAACAAATGTCTTGTGAAACACCGACTGGAGGAACTGGTTTAAGAGAAACTTTATTCAAAAAATGCGATGGATTACCTCCATGTGAAGGTTTGTTTGGAATATTATATGTATTCATTATATTACCCCTACAAGCTCCACTTAACCCTATTTTAGGGGGTAATTTTACCTACCCCTTCAGTTTTTTCTTCATAACTTTAGTTCCTTTTGTCATTTTGAGCTGATATTTTGTGACTTTTAATATTTTTTAATTACCAACATTATTGGTCAACTTAATTATGTTCTCAACTGAAGGTGAGTAAAAAAATCACACAAAATCTATGTTTATGCTACAAATGAGCAGTAATTTTATCTTTTTTGTACTTCTAAACTAGCTAAACATCAAATTTACATACTATAGTACATTTTTTATTATAACTACTTGAAATAACTTCTATTTTATTACTTTCCAAAATTTGCCCAAAAAGTTGCTTACGTCAGCATATTTAGAAATGTAAATGTCTTATCAAGACAAATATTCAGGCCAAATATTATTGGAGTTGTAGAACAAAAGTTACATGGGGTAGGTAATTTTACCTCCTCATTTACCAGGTCAAAATACCCCTCTAAAATAGGGTTAAGCACCAAAAATTAACCTGCCAGTCTTGGTCATGAATAATTAGACCTGCATATGCCAGGTCACACACCATATCCTCTTGAGAACATATGGTAAAATTTATTAGGCTGTAGTTACTTAATACTTTGTTCATCATGATGATTTCTTTCATCAACATCATGATGATTTCTTTCACTAAAACACAATTTTACAGAGATTTCTTGTACCGAGAACAAGGATTTCTTTTGTCTAAACAGTGTTTACAGAGATACCACAAATATACCACAAATATACCACAAACAGATTTCCTTCAACAAACCACTGTTTTACAGCGATTTAACATACCACAAATAAAGATTTTATTTGTTAGAACACCGCTTTACGGTGTTTCCAAGTACTCAGGGTGATAGCTAGCCTGCTGGCACCGTGTATAACGTGGTATTCCCAATTCGCATCTGAACAAAAAATTCCCAATTTGTCTGAATAATAAAAAAATCTATTTCTGACAAATGTTTTGTGTTTATCTGGAATTAACATCTGACTGCTCAAAGTTAATTTTCAGCAATCGTCTCAACTGAACAAAGTAAACACCCACATTCGAATCTAATCTGCTATTTTATTTTAATTAGTTTTCTTTTTCATTTATTTATTCATTTACTTCCTCACATCAAAAAAGCATTTGTAAAGCAACATCGTGATTGAACAAGATAATTTTTTTCTGTCTCACAACATTGCTTTATCACGCTCAAAATAACGATTAGTTAGTTCTGCATACTTTAATCTCCATATCTTTGTTTTTCACCGAAAGTATCAGCCTGTCTAAACTAACGCAACAAACATGTGGTGATCTTTGAGTGCTTGAGACTCGTATATACAGTGTCAATAGAAGACTCACCTAACACTTAATTATATTTTACTTTTTTGCAACATGTGGTTTTACTGAAAATTTATAACATGCGTGCTTTAATGTTCTACTTCTTCAGCATCGAATCCATTGAAGCACGTGCCGCCAATGTAACTAAAAAATTGCTTGTTTTTAAATTGAAACAAGCAGACAACACTCCTTCTCAATTATTTATTATTTATTTCCAACTTGTAACAACTTGTTTTTTAAGCTACTGACATGGAGAATGTAAAATAATTTTAGACTAGCTTCTTTGCTTAAAATTTATTTAAACCGGGGGAGGGGATATTTATTTAAAAAGAGAATAGGAAAAGGATGTATAGAGAAGGGAAAGTAAATAAATAGGTTTTAACGTCGGTTTGATGGAGTTTATTAAGTTTTTCTTATAGGTTTGACACAAAGCAATGTTGTAAATAATTATGAACTAAAACATAAAAACTCTAAAATGAGAATAAAATTATAACCATTGATATTGATTGTAAATATATACAACAAAATAGTACCAACTTATAACACTTAAAAAAAATAATTTCCTTTCTATCATTTTTGTGCAAAATCAATCTCTCTTCTGAACAACATTAATATTGAATATTGTGAGCAGTTTGTTTTATTTCACACGTCTAACATGTGCATAGAAATAATCACTTCATCATCTTTGAAACAGCTGATTAAAAAGCAAAGGAAATCAGCACCATCATTTTAATTTCAATTTTAATAAAACTGAAGAAATTAATTTTTGAGGAAACTACAAATTTGTCAACTAGAAATGGGACATTTGTGGAAATTTTGCTATGCATTCATTGTCTATATAAATTTTTTAAGAAATTAGAGTGGCAAAGGCGAAAACAAAGAGTAGATGAACAGGTTAATAAATAAATAACAACAAGAAGCACAGTGCACTTGAAGATCGATGGTTCCCTAGACTTTTGTGAAGTTGAAATAAATAAATCTGCTGCTAATCTGAAAGATGCTCACCCTGACATTTAGAAACATAATCTTGGACACCATATGAAGAACATATTATTGTTGAAACAATTGTCCTATTGATAAAATTCATGCCAATGTTCACAAAGCTGGCAATATCAATTCATCTGAAGTTTGAGGAAACATGACTGTTTCAAACATGGAAAATTATACAAATACATTTTTGAGGAAACATTTCAAACAAACAGCATTATCTTAATAAAGATATATAAACTGTTTTGCACTATTTATAGAAGGCCTTTCAAAAGATATAAATAAATCATAAACAAGTTGCTGACATTTCGGTGAGAGCATGCAAAAAAAACAATTATTTACATAATATAGTGAGACTTTTAAACCCACAAGCATTTTATGTATGACCAAGTAAATAAGGTGCTTCTTTTACTTTCACACTTACATCACTTAGGATCATCTGTGATTAAGTTCTCTTGGCACAGTTTAGGGTCTGTTTCTTTGGTCAATATTTTATGCTCTGGGTGCTCCGTTTGCTCTGAGTACTCTGGATTTTCCATTTTTTGGGTACTTTTGAGTGTTGAGAGAAAAAAAAATTGATTATGTTTGCTCTGTTCTTGGAGCAGAGCAAATACATAGAGCATTGAGAGTACTCAGAAGTTTTTCCACTTACCAATAATGATCAAAACCTTCTTGTGAATATTTTTGCATTTTTTTGGTATTCAGAAGTGATTCTCTTTGCTCTCGTTTTTTTATCGCTCTTTTGAATAAATTATATATGCATGACAACATTGCATAATTTTGCAAAACACAACAACAGTCT
>JANTOQ010956438.1:0-17778 GCA_027564595.1 Bythotiara depressa | reverse complement strand
CAACTTCAAATGAATGCAAGTCATATATATATCAAGACTGTTTTCCATACAGCAATCTTTTCCGAGCGAACTATTTCTACTGTGCAAAAAAGTTTGAAAAAACTCTCTGAGCAGAAAAGATCACTGTATGGAAAAAAGCCTTCACTTTATTTACTTACTAGGTATTGTTGTTCAAACTTTCTCCTCCATGTTGAGTCCCATCGGTGTAAGAGTTTTAAGCCACCTTATCCAAAAAAGCTCTCTCCTGGTGGGGTCAGACAAATCAGTCTTGTCAATAAGCATAATGACAGCATCATTAAGTAGTCCATTATTATCTTCCCTAAGGAAATGCTGATGTAAATGCATTTTGGGATGTTTTTTTCCACAAACAGGCTTGTCTCTGATAAGCTTTATAGTTGTTCCATCAGAAACAGAACTTGTCAGTTGTTTGACCTATATACTGAAACCCACAAACTTTGCATGAAATAAGATAAACAAGACATTTATCATCACAATTAAGGCGATGATTAATCTTATAAGTCTTTTTGTCCACAAAGGTCTCAAAAGTATCAGTTTCTTGAACATTAAAACATGTCTGACACCTACATTTACCACATTTGCGGGAACTTACAACTCTACACAAAGGATAAACCTTGGCTCTGACAAGACGATTCTTCAAACTATAACCTGTCCTGAGTGAGACAAATGGAGCAGGCATAAATACGGTCTTCACCACAGGATCCATGTATAAAAGAGGTAAATATTTCCTAATAAGGAAACCTAAACTACTCAAACATGGATTAAAAGTAAACACTAAGGGAACTCCAGAGTTTTATCTTTCTCACGGCAAACAAAAAGGTCTTCCCTCTTTTGTTGTTTAACCTTTTCCAACGACTGTTAACAATATTTTTATGGTAATCTATAAAACCAAGTTCACAACTTATCCAGATCCAGATGTGGTTTTGGAAGAACATAAATGCTTAATGGAGAGACACTGACAGTACACTATTGATATTTGGTTATGCATCGGATGGGTTGATCCATAATCTAGAAATTGGTGACAGCCTATTGGTTTGCAATACAAGTCTGTTAAAAAACTATCACCATCAATCTTGACAACAACATTAGGAAAGTAACTGAGATCTTTGATGACTCGTGTAAATTTAAGATTAGGGTGGAAAGTTGTTCAAACGCTCCAAAAAAATTATTTACAATTTTCTCTTTCTTTTTAACTTTAATATACATTTCACAGGTCACACAATTGAAAGCAGTATTTTGTACATATATTTGTATATACTTTGTATATATTCTGAAGAGTTATATCTTGTATAAATATAAATTTTAATAAATAAATTAAAAAATAGTGTATAAGTAGTGTCCATAGGTTATGCAGTGTACGTAGGTAGGTGGTACTCCATGTTATGCAGTGGACGTAGGTGGTACTCTGTGTTAGTGTACATGACTTTACAATTGTATCTGTACGTGACTTTACAATCGTGTCTGCACATTTTAGATAATATTGGTTCTCATGGCTTTGATAAAAATAAAAATGTATACAAACGGTACAAACCTGATGACATAATCCAAAACTCCATAGCCTGCTTTTACATCATTGACCCAATCTCCAACATATATAGTATCTAGGTTTGCTTTACTATGTGAACATTTTAATGTACCATGACCGTGTCTCATACCATCTTTGAAATTGCCAATATATTCATCACCTTGTTCATACCTTGGAAGAAAAGAAAATATGTTCTTAGAAGGAAAAAAACAATTTTTTAAACTTTAAGGTACAACAATCACAACAACATAGTTAATAGTGAGAAAGATACTGATATCAACCACAACATATTCCATACTGGTTACTAATTTCATGCCAAAATAAAGTAAACGGTACAAGTTTAGAAACAGGCCTCGTTATATGCTTGGCTAGTTTCTCTCCTCTTATGTTACAAACATTTGATAAAAACCAGATGGCACCAAAATATCATACATAATCATAACATTTGAAAGTATTTTCAGAGGACTGAAATAAATAAATACATAAATCATAATTAACAACTGCAACAAAATTACTACGTTCTTACTTTATCTTTCCATGGCCACACATACTTCCTTCAAACCATTCACCTTCATATATTTTGCATGAACCAACACTGGTTTTTGCCCATGTCATCTGACCGAATCTAAAAAAATATATCAGAAACTTTTGCTTCAGTTACTTCCAGTATCTCTAAAAACAATTCTTATATCGCGCATCACTTTTATTATCGCGCATCACTTTTAATCTCTTGAATTGGAATCGTTGAGGACATAAAACAAAACTGTAACCAATAAATTTGACCCAATGTTGCAACTTGCATTTCGTATCTTTTATATGCTTTGTTAAATAATTTTCCTCTAAAACACAACACAGAATACACTATATTATTGGTTGCCGATAAACGTGGTGGGTAAATGCTATGTAAATAAAGAATTCTGACAGGATCAAAACATGATATATTTTTTGCAAATTTGGAAACTGTCAATCACATATTGTAATTTGTACATTTTTTTATTTAGAAAAATATTTCAGGTATACTTAACATAAAATAATTTAGTATGAATTTTTATTACTCCAAATCAATCTCTTATACTATATATTATTTTTATATCCTTCACTACATCTATTTGACTCTGCCAAAAAATATAGATTAAAAATAGAGCATTCAGAGTACAATCAAGAAAAATGTTTTATTATTAATAAACTAACTTGACATAAGAGCTACCAGTTTGTCAAAATATAAGCCTAAATATTAACATGCATGACTCATTTTTAAAAAATCTTAAGAAATTAAGAAGATTTTGAATATGAATATGACTGGAAAATGTTCAAAACATTATTATATCTAGTTCAGGTATTTGAAAAACTTTCCAGCTTAGGCAAAAAACGAAAACAAAAACCAGGAAAAAAAGGTAACTGTCATGTCAATAGACAAATAATTTAATAATGATATTTTCCCGGGTAATAACATACCCATGAAAGTAACCATTCACAAATTCCCCTTCATAACATGTGTCATCTTCCCACACCATTTTGCCTCTAAACAAGAATCAAAATTATAAAATTATAAAGATTCAGTTTGTCTTTATACAGTCACTATTACTGAACTATCAATAAAAGAGCTGTATAATGTTTTATTTTTTAATGAAAAATACTGCAAATATTGAGTGGTAATAAGTAATTGACAAACATTTCAAGAAAATTAAAATGTCTAAGCTTTTACATTTAAGCTACACCCCTCTTACTTGAAGTGTCTATAAATGAGAATTAGGTTAATGTTTTCCTGATATCATCAAACGTTTTTACTCATTTTACACTGCTGTGGTTATGATGCTAGTAAAGGTGTAAAATGGATTCAGGCTATATCTCAGTCTATAACAAATGTGTTGAACTAGTCTAGAATTATGTGTAGCATTTTTCACATATTGTAAGCGGAGAGGTGAGAATACAAATAGATGAGAAATTGTTATTTTAAAATAATAATCTGTATGCTAAAAAAATGTTTTTCTTTATTTTTATAACACACTTAACCCATTGAAGTTATTTATTTATTTACATTTTTATTATTAAATGTTATCATTGTCATTATCTGGATGATTTGTAAACCAAAAAGTTCCATACTCTTTATATATATTATTTACAAAATTGTTTTTTTTTACTACCAAAATTCTAAAGATTTAATAATAAAAACTTAAATAACTTCAATGGGGTAAGTGTGTTAAAAAAGGAAAACAGATTACAGATTACAGATTATTATTTCTGTGGCTGACCATGGTTCACCTTACCTTCCATGTGGCATACCAGCCAGCCACATTCCTTTGTATATAGCAGATTTAAATGTAGGGTTATTGACATAGGTGTACGTTGCTTCGCGTGCAACAGCAGCAGTGAGCAAGCCAGATGAATTGTTGACTGACCCAATATCTAAACTGTACGAAAAAAAAAAAAAAAAAAAAAAGTTGCAGAAAAACAATAAGTAATACAAATGCAAAAAAATTCAGACAGTGTTAAATTTCAAACATAAAAGTCAATGACTTGCATCAATGTGAAGTTATGTTTAAATGTACATACATAACATACTGTATCATTTCATGGGAACATAACCCAACAACATGTAATATACAGTTAAAGATAAACATAAAGTCATAACTGTTTAGTAGCAGCATAAAAGTCACTAAAATGGCTGAAAATGTCACAAGGAAAATGATCTGTACGTGTTGTTGTGGTGTTGATATAGTTACAGTGCTTTATCCATACTTCATAGGTTGTGGGAAACATTACAAGAAAAATAAGTTGTTTTTTGTGGCGTGGTGATAGTTACATTGTGTTTCCCATGTGTGGGTCACATTTCCGTTAATAAAATATATACTGTGAAAAAAAGATAAGAAAAAAACAACAAGATTATTTACCTGTGAGAAGAGCTCGCTGATAAACAACTAGCAATCGCTTGGTTAAGTTCCTTTAACCATGCTACCTAAACAAATAAAAGAACTTGCAAACATTTAATATTTCATACACTTTCAATGCTCGTAAATAAGTTTGGCAAAAACATCTTTAAATGGAATAACTTGCCAACATAAATTACAGGTGCTGAAAGCATTTTGTTAAAATTAAAATATTATATTTCAGAACATTTTGGAATATTTTAATATTGTTTCTTGAAATCTTTTGTTTTTTAATTATAGCTGAAATCTTTAATGTGTGTTGCAGTTTCTACACTGAATTATTATATTATTATTATTAACATTCATCACTACTGTATGTAAGGTTAGCTTCGTCAGTATATAATATTAAATATAATAAATAGTAGTATCAAAGAAGGACACATGTGAAAGTAATAAATTGTAATCATGTATCAAATAGAAGCTGAAATACTGCAGAAGGGAGGGTAATAATAGAAATTATAAAATTTGAAAATACTCGTTATAGACTAAAACTTTTTCAAACAAAATCTTAACTCTTTTATGATAATCAAGCATGTCGAAAATAAATTAATAATTCACCTTAGACATTGGTTCGCTACCTTAAAGCCACGGAATCCACATAAAATAAACTAACAAAACTGAAATTTTTCCTTTAAAATTAACAAGATGTTCCTCATTTCTAATAGCGGGATCAAGTTCTAGATTTAGTTTTGTTTTGAAGTGATTGAAACCTTATAAGTCAGAATATAATGTGTAGCAAATAAAAGTATGAAGGATAAATCATGACAGTGAAAATTGACTCCGCAACTGTGTGTCAGATTTTTGCTAGCAGATTTAACTTATACAGTTTTATACTTTCTGAAAATGAGAGTTCATATTTTAGATGTTTATTTAATGTTATCCCAAGATATTCATAAGAATCCGGAGTGTTAATTTCTATGGTATCAATTTTAATTGAACACTTTGGTTGGTTTGATACTGGATACTGGACCGTCGGCATACATTAATAATTTGCATTGATTTAATTTAAGGTGAAGGTCATTTACCAGAATAACAAAAATAACAAGGGACCAATAATTGATCCTTGGTATACTCCATGAGTAAGCAAATATCTGAATAAGTTTCATCATTAACTATTTGGTTTCCATTAAATAAAGTCATTTATCCACATCAACTCGTTATCTATAATTCCATAGCATGGTAATTTATGTAAAATACAAGCATGATTCACAGTATTGAATGCTTTTTGAAAATCCATATACATGGCAACTGTAAATTTTCTTTTGTCATTGTTTTCTTGAATATGGTCCACAAACTTAAGGATACTTGAACCTTTCTAGGTCAAATTTTCACAAACTTAATTTGCTTTAGGTGGAAAAGGTAGGATACATATGTTTTCTGACTTTTTTCCATCTCGCTTATTGTGTGTGTTAATAAAGATGTTTATTAAAATTTCAACAAACTTAGAATCTAATTTTAATTTTTTTTTAAAGGTATGTGCCTGTATATAAAATAAATTTAATTAGATTAATCAAGATAAAATAACTTCTTTGTTTCATGAACAAAAGACGCGAAGAAATTTTTTAGTTTTCTCAGTATGGTAAAATCTCGAAATATTGCTGTATTTTGAGCTCCATCTCCAGCCACGGGCTACAGAAAAAAACCAAAACAATACTTTTAGGAATCAGTAATCATTCAGGATCAAATAAGTGTCTTGGAATTTTTAGTTTTTATGTGGTTCATTTTTTTTTCAAATTTACTACAAATTTACTAATAAATGTAGTAGTATATACCTTGCCATCAGGTGTTCCAGCTGACAGAACAAATGATTCTTCAGGTGATGTTATCTTTATAGCAATGCTAAACAAAAATAATCAAGTGATATTAAAGCAAAATATTAATAATATGGACCTGATAACATTGTATTACATTACAAGATACATCTCTCTCATCATCTGTAGAGATTTATTTACAATGACTTCCTATCCTACTGTTGGAATTGGGATCTTTACACCATCATTCTTAGTGGACATGACAGTAACAGTACAGTGTTAGAATGGATTCTGGATCCACAAATTACTGTTTCAGTATTCAAATAAAATATTTTCCATTAACAATAAACTGAACCATCATACTATATCCATAGAATCTCATCTTTTAAAGGAATAAGGTGAGGTTCAGATATCACCATTATGTACAAACAACTAACTCAATAAATAAATATTTCATGTTATTGTGTCTTCAACCAACAAAGCCTTTCTTGTAGAATTGTACTTGCATAGTGGTAAGACCACTACAACCATGAACATGCTCCTTTGTCTTTTGCTTGATCAATTGTTTTAAATGTACTGGAATACTACTTTCAATCATTGTAATGTTTTTCATTTGCAGCTGTAAGCTTGTTCTTATTATGTTGGTTTTAAGGTCTTTGGGTTCTTTAAATAAGCTTGGAGCCTATAATATTTGTGTAGCTTCCTCAGTCAATAGAGGAATACCTATATGCTTCTCTTGCTGGCAGAGAGAAGAGCGGTCTAAAATGTAAAGAAGAAATTACATTGGTTCCAATGTTGTAGGTAGGAAGGAAAAGGCATTATCGATTTTAGATAGGAAAGTATCATAATAGGCTGGGTGTAATATTTGAAACTTTCCATTGTTTGTGGAAAATGCATGAATTGTTCATTTATATGCTTTTGTATATGCTGTGTAGGCCAATTGTGAGTGTGGTAAATTCACACAAAGTTTTAAGTACTATTTATCCTTGTTCTACTTTTTCGTTACAGTATTTTCCTTTATAATTTTGGGAGCATATTTTACCCCCAAGGTGCCTTTTACCATCTACTGTGATATTTACAGATTTACCATAATTGTTTTTGCATTATTTTCTATTTGTGTTGATTTTACAATTTGCATATTAACCATATTTTACACCTTCAGAGGTTTGTTGATACCAGTCAGGTAGTGATTTTAATTTTTCACATGCAGATACATCATTATGTATGTATGGCTAGCCATGCTTATTTTATGTTTGTTTCAGTAATAAATACATAGGTGTTGAATATTAATTACTGTGTTTAATGAATACTACAGTATGGCTAACAGGTCAACCTGCATTGTGCCTTTCATGGATGAAATAGCTTTACCACTGATATGAAAAGCCTGGATGGAAGGCAATGTGTTGATTAAATATGTAGATATAATTAGGTATAAAAGTTAAGAATTATGTAGAGCTACCTGTCTATTCATACAGTTAAATAAATACAAAATTTATTTCCCCTTGGTTTCTTTTAACAAATCCTTATAGAATAAATCTTGCATCCTCATTTGATCCAGAAAACCTCTCAGTTATATGAGCTTATTATAGAAAGAAGAGAAAAGAAATACACTACAAGATACTAAAAAGTACTTTTGATGTGCAGTTACAATTCACAGATGTTTAAGCACCTACTCTTCTAAAACATTAATGGACTTTTCTTGCCAGTAAAAGGAAGATAACATGGAATCTGCATTCCTTTGATATCTCCAAAATTAAATGCTTTTCCAGTTGCTGCTATAGTATAGGAATTAAATCCATCAACTCAACAAAATAAAACACAGTTTTTTTTATCTCCCTGTTATTCCTTTTGGCAGATGTATGTCTAACTATGACTCCATCACCATCAGTCACAGCAACAACATATTCTCCCCTAAGTTATCCAGTTCCATATGCCTTTGTAAGACTTCTATAATACTTGGTTTCCAAACACTCCTGTAAACATGGAATCCCATAATACAAGATTATTAATCAGTAATTAGGATAACGAGTAAGGCGTCATCATTGTCAGCAATAACACGTATCTATATTTTAAAGCATACAACTTAGTATGTCACTGACACTTCTATACAACATTCACCCAATTGAAAATTGAACTTTAAAAGACATTCATGTTTAAAAAGTTATAATCATATTGACCACACAATCAAATTTCTGAAAATAAATAAAATAAACAGCTATTGCTATCAGCATAAATTCTATCAAAAATATTTAATGCTTTCCATACAGGTAAAATTGAAGAAAAGACAAAACCTTCCACAAGTAAACATGAACTTTTTGATAAGGAGGAGGAGATTTATGCTGACATTGACTTGCTAGAAGTATGGAATCTCTTTTACGATTTGAGAGAGAAGATTAAGAAGATGCTCCATGTTATCCCAACCCACTTTAACAAAGCTTGTATAAGATCCAGATACAGAAAACAAAAATCTATAATGGGTTTCTTTAAAAAAATGTAATTAATTGTAGAATATCTATTTACTACAGTTTTGATCTCTTGTCATAATAACTGAGGTATTCTTCCCTTAAAATACAAGACATAAATTATCTTAAGGACTTCACTTAATCGAACACCCAGTTATTCAAACCATTTGCTATATCCATTGAAGCTTAGAATAAGTGAGTCTACTGTATTATGAATTTATCATTGCATCACACTATAATTGTCGTCCTCCTATTTAAATTATGGGAATATTGAACTCTCAAAAGTATGGAACAAAAGTAACAGAAAACAATTTCAGATTGTTTAAAGGTTACTGTAATAGTTTAGAAATTACTCTGTGCCACCTTGTATTTATTTATATAACTTGAAAATAGCAAAGTCATTTTAACAAATACATGGAACATTGATAGCCCCATCACAGCTAGAAAAAAATACCTGTGTTCCCCAGCATATGTTACAGGCTTCTTCTTTTGAGGCATGCAATCGCACACGCACACCCTACCACATGACCAAAATCTCCATGGCATAGCATTTATTGCACATGCTAATTTATACAGAGTCAACAAACATTCCTTTCATATTATTTATTTCCTTTCTGAGTGCCTGAAAAGTCTACATTTACATCACAAACTTAAAAATCTTGTAAATACGCTTTTTCACGAAACAAAAAATTGTTTAACTTGACATTTACGTTTGAAACATCAGGTGTTGAATTCTAAGTATTCTAATAATAATTCATTATTAGCAACCACAATGTATGAGCAAGTTTATCAGAAATTATAATACTTTTATTGTTTCATTCTTTCAAATTTTTAGTTCTGTTGTTCACTCGCAGTTCTTTAATTAAATATTAGTGGATGGTTCTTTTGTTATTCTATTATCTATTTTTCTACAAGTCAATCAATGTAGCAGATCATGCACGTGAACTATTAAACATTCCCAGAAGATACACTGTTCATCGCAGTCACTTAACAAAACACAAAGAACATGATAAAATATGGTTGCAATCATAACTTGAAAAGTTATTAAATTTCACAATCAATATGTATTTCTTCTGTTTTGATAAAAATTAAGTTTGTGAATCTTAGATAAAAAAAATCGTTAAACTATATTTTTAAACAATCCAAAGAAGTAAGTCAAGCAATGTGTTTTTCATTAAAAAAGAAATGAATTCTTGTTCTTCTGGGAATTTTTTAAATGAGACAAAAATATTTCTTTTAGATGTACCGGAAAACGTTTTCTGAAAAACAAATGAAATAGAACATTCATTCTTAGAAATAAACCAGAAGTGAATTATAATGGGAAAGCCAGTGAAATAATGGTAATACAATAGTTTTTCTAAGCAAGAATATCATAGTAGCGGCCTTAAAAAGTCACTTGTGACAGCTTTACGGCCGTGCATTCCATTTTTAAGCCTCTAAAACCTATATTAAATGCTAGTTTGTTTTCTACTAAGCTTCTAAAACGTAGATTAAACGACGATCTATGAACCCTGTCCATTTTTAAGCCTCTAAAACTTAGAATGAAGGGCGATCTACGGCTGTGCATTACATTTTTAAGCCTCTAAAACCTATATTAAACTACTATTTATGCCCGCTAGTTCAATTTATAAGCATATAAAACCTAGATTAAATGATGATCTATGGTGGCTCGTCTGATTTTTAAGCCTCTAAAACCTAGAATGAAGGACAAACTATGTCCTCTCATTCCATTTTTGAGTCCCTAAAACCTAGATTAAAAACAACCTAAGACCGCTAGATTGATTTGTAATCTTCTAAACCTAAAATGGACAACGTTCCACTCCGATAATTTCTATTTCAATGGCTTTGCCTTTATAATTGACTCCTAATATATCAGGGATTTTTATGAACATTTTTTTCTTCCTTGCAGTTCATGCAGACATCAGACAACCTGTTTATTTATAATATAATTCATGGAATTCATGTTCTTCTTTCTTTCTTTCATGAGAAATATAATAACTAATAATAGTATATGCTCTGAATTTTATTTAAAATAACCATGCTTCCTTAGCAACCACATAGTTTTTAGTTTTTTCCCTGGACCTTATTTAGGGGCTCACAATGCCCCTAAAAGCCCCAATTGCCACAGCCACATCACATCTGACAGGGATAGTTTACTAGACATCGGACAAATGCTACTATAAACAAGTCTTACAATTTGCATGTGTGATATCGCACACCCAAAGTTATCCAGGCGTACGATCTAACACACACCCACAAATTTCCAAAAGGAGAAGCCTGATGTTAAAGCCAATCTTGACTTTTCAGAAAACAGAAAATTTTTCCAATTGAGCATGCACAGTTTCTATATTGTATGAAAGTTTTTTTCCAACTGAAAAAAAATAGCAGTTGAAAATTTGCAACTTTTTTTCTCGCTTTTCTGGTTGAAAATCTTTCTGAGTCGAGATCAGCCTTTATTTTTAAATTAGCAAATGTTGAAGCACATTAATATATTACTACATCTGAAGTAACATTGATTTGAAGGATTATATCTCCAAATACAATCCATAGAAAATCAATAATAAAAAATAAAGTGTTTCTTACTGTCCTTGATCACCATCAGGTACTGAATCAGCCCACAATGTCACAAGGGGAAATACTTGAAAATTTCTGTTAAACTAAAACCAGAAATTTAGTGATATTACATTGATATAGAACTAGTCCAACACATTAGTTTGTTTTATGTTGTAACTTCATTCAACAAAACCAGACATAATAGAACAGAATTATCATACATATTGTCAATACAAGTATCGGTCTTACTGTAGAGAATATTTTGTATATGATTGATAATAAAATTCAAACATTTTCTATAATTGCAGCTGCATAAATAATTGATCAAAAATTATTTATTCCTATAATGTTACCAATTATTGAAATGATACACCATTACGAAAAATGGGTGTACTGCAAAATGCTTGAATAAGTGCCTGCCTCATATAAGAACCCACCACAGTGTTTACAGTGTCCTTATCATGGAATAAGCCTCATTTCAATTGGCAACCCTAAAATTATTTACAGTGTACAGTATTATGGCTTTATTATGATAACAAACTGAAAGTCATACCTGTACATGAACAAATACATCATTACACAAAATATATGAGTGGCTTGATAAACGAGATGCTCTTGAAAGATTGAGGGGATCACTTTTACTTGATTTTAATACACGTCTTTGTGGGTCTTTCAATGCTTCCTATGAGAGCATCAAAACTTTATTATAAACTATTTTTTAACTGGTTACAAGTTTGATGGCTATCTGTGTATTCTAATGACTACACAAGAGGAACAAAAATATATAAACAATCCTACATGAACTATTGGTTAGAATACTCACCTCAGGTCGGGTCCACAAAGTTTTGAGTTAAATTCCTAGCCATGTTGTACAAATGAGTAACATAATACTGATATGTGATGCTTTAGCACAGAGAAATATAAGTACATAAGGTAAATTATTCTCAAACTGGGAATGAGTAACACCCACCCCTACTGGAAAGAGTAAGACCACATGAAATGCTTCAGGTTGCTTCTGACTGTTATCAACTAGCTTCTTACTTACTTACTGAAATGTGCTTTGAGAAAGCTTTCATAAAGGTGTTTCTTAATACCCTATTTTTCAGTTAAAAAACCTTTCATGACATAAACTCCAACCATGGACCATTGATAGTAACAGAGAATATAGCTTTTGGAAATACCAAAAGAAACAGACATAAACATTGCTCCAACCAACATCAGATACCGATGTTACACAAATAGGACAATGGGTTTATTACAAACAATATGTTAACACTAGAAAATTTACTGTTTCTGAAGCCAAATGTTAGTTTATATTTTGGACATTTTGTAGAGGACCCTCGATTAATAATAGTAATAGACAGGGGTGTTTCTACCTGAAAACATTTGAATTAAACTTACAGCTAACTTTAAATGGCACTTACTGTTAATTTTGAATGACATTCATTCCAGTATTTATTTGTTACACCTGCTAATATCTGTCGTTTCATGTTTATGTCAGAGAAGATTAACCATCGTGAGATAACTTCCTTCAGCTGGTCAGATTCAGACTTATTCTATACAAAAATAAACAATAACACTACATCTTACTGGCACCACAGACATCCTTAAAAATTTGTTGGAAAGATTCCAACTTGTTAAATATTGATGACACTCCTGTGTCAAATTACACTTGGGGTATAAAAATTAACAAATATTTTTTTCCCAGTCAGAGGATAAATCTGCTTACACACAACATTTCATTATATAAATAGTTTATAGCAATCACTATTTTAAAGCAATTGCATGTTTATTTTATTGTTGTAATGTTTCTATGTTTCTATGTTCTGTTTTAAAAAAAATACAAAATAAATATTTGCTGCTGCTTATCTGACAATGTTCGTTAAAACATTAATCTACTCTACACTATTATTATAATTATTATATATAATATACATATACCATTGTTAATATATTTAACTTGGTAAATAAACAATTATGAGCACATTTAGATGATCATGGGGTCATAATAGTACATATAGTCATTCACTGAAATTTTTTTGAACCAAATTGATAATGGTATCTGTGAAGATATTTGAAGATATATATTATAGGTTAAAACTAGTATAGAAAAATTAAAAATTAGTATAGTACATAAAAGGTAGCAACAAAAACAACAACAAAACTTAGATAACTGGGTTACGGAAGCAAATTGAAAAGCGATAAATCCTTTAACTGAAACTAGCAAATAAATTATATATAAATATAACACATACAAAGAATAAAATGTAGCTTGGTGAAAAAAGATTAATGCATTGTATTTATAAAAAAAGAAAAGAAAAACTCAAAAATTATTAATTATGATCTATGTAACATTTTGAAAAACATGAGTTTTTGAAAGACTTTTGTATTTTAGTAAAATCATCTGTTTTTCGTCTATATATATTGGTAACCTATTGTATAATTTAGCCCCATAAATGAGAAAGAGCCTCTAGCATTACTCTGTTCGAATTTTTGGCAATACTTAAAAAGAGGTACTCATTATTTCTGGTAGATCAATTATTATTGTCTTATTTTTTTGAAGTAATTAATGATATTTGAGCAAATGTTACTATCCAAGCACCTTCTGATGTAACTCACTTGATGTAACAGTAACCATACTTTCTGGTGAAGGAATTTCAACATCATTGTAACCACTCACATTAATTATAGATTTTCCTCTATTGTGGAGAGAACAAAGTTTATTTCGCTGACTCATGGTCTGATTTAGAGTCAAATATCCACAATAGGTAAGTGAAGGTATGATCATAGATTTATATATTGATTTAGCTGCCTTTTGATTGGGACGTGGATAAATCAGAGTTAATAAACAAAGTTTCCTACTTGCTTTCATATACGCATGTTAAATTGGCTGTTTAAAGGGTTGGATCTATGGTAACACCTAGATACTTATATGAGGTTGTTACATGAATAGATTGGTGATTATAGATTACATTCAATGAATTTGATTGCTTTGACAGGTTTTTTACAGTACCAAACAGCATTGCTTCTGTTTTACCTTTGCTCAGATTTAATATAAGCTCATTTTGGTTACACCATTTGGATATAGCATTCATATCAGAGGATAGATGAGTTTCTATAAAAAAAAAATCTTTAGGTCAACTGTAGTTAATAGTTCGTTCGTCATCATTATGCCGCATTTTGTTTCCATATTAAAGTATCGCCACATTTTTTTAGATAATAAATATTATTCCACTAATAATTTTTTCAGTGTGCAGTTCTGCTGTTTTATTTATTTTTAATATTTTTTTAGCTTTCCAGATTTCAATTGGTAGCATTAAACACTTTCCATACGTATATTTTCGAGGTTTGATTGTCATCAAATACATTCCTTTCAGGTGATTTCAATCTTGATTACCACTCAAAACAAATCACCTCCAGAAGTTGATCATTTTCAGGAAAATGAGGCACACAAAATTGAAGAGCATGACAATGCAGAAAACAAAAACAAAAACTAAAAACCATATACTCAATGTTAGATAACTCTTTCTGATGTTATTTCAAAGTAGTTTAAGAAGATAGCTACCTAGATAACACAAAAACTTGTCCCGTTCATGATTAAGATTGTTTTGATTGCAAAAGGAACTCAATGCGTGGTTAGTAAACAGTTGAACGGAACAGCAGGTATAACAGTTTCAAGCCATAAAAGCACACTGCTGGAGCGAATAAGTTAACTTAATTTACTTGTGATTTATAAGAAATTATCCAAATATCCACCACATCCCGCATTTACAGTCATGGTTACAAAATGACGATGAACGAACTATTACCTATAGTCGGCCTCACCAGGAACATCGATTGCTGTATCATCTGAATATTTTACGGTGCATGAGTATTTTATACAGTAGCGAAAATCCTTAAAGAAGATGGTGAAAAGTAGAGGTCCCAGAATTTATCCATGTGAAACTCAATGTAAAACATTCCCTTCATCAGATAAACACTTTTTGAATGGTACATGTTGTTTTCTGTCAAAGAGATAATCCATAAACCATTCTAATTCGGAGCTGAATAGACCATAATTAGTGAGCTTTGTCAATAATGTGACATGAGTCAACAATTCAAATGCTTTACTTAGGTCTATGGATATTGTACCTACCATTTTACCTTCATTTACCTTTTTTTTAATGTTGAAATTTAGGGGCCATCCATTTAGTATGCATGAAAAAGTTCAGGAATTTTTTACTCCTCTTGTTTGCATGTATGCTTTTGAGGGGCCCTTACTCCTCTTGTTTGCATGTATGCTTTTGAGGGGCCCTTCCCCTTCAAGATAGGTACTTATTAAATTTTTTGTAAACATTATTTTTTAAGTTCTTAAAAGTTACAGTCAAAGTACAAAATGTTGACAAAAGATAAGAAGATACCGAAAAACATCAAATTATTTTGAAAGGAACTGTAACATTATTGAATGTAGCAAAATAACTGAGAAAAGCTTTTTTCAAGTAATAAGTTCTTGTTTATTTACATATTCACGGACCCCCTTTTTACTAGCAAAAATGAAAATGAAATCACACCTGTCCTCTTAATGTCTTGCTTACTCAGAGTAAAAATCATCTACTGAGATGATGGATAATGAACCAGGTGTTTCTCTGTGACAACTAATTAATTATTTAGGTGGTTTTGATAAAAAATAAATAGAAGTTGTTAAGAGTAGTTAAATTTGTTGATAACTACGATCAAATGATTAACTATACCTTTATTCAACAGGGCTTATTTTTTTATTGATATATTTTTGTGTCACTAAAAATGATATGGATACATTTGCAGGTTCACCCCTTCCCTAGCATACAGATGTACTCTTTTTATGAATCCCCTCACCCTTTACATACTAAATGGAAAGCTCCTGATGTGTCAGTTGACTACAACTTCCTCATTCAATTAAATCATAGGTAAATTATAGGAGAAATATTATGTCTAACTGGACATCAACCAGTTGTGATCTTTTAATTTGTAACCAGACATGAAGAGCTGATCGTGTTCTAGTCTATTTTTAAGCAGAGATGTAAAGCTTAACAAGTTTTGGTCTATTTTTAACCAGACATGAAGAACTCGTCAATTTGTGATCTATTTTTAAACTTTGAGCTCCAAGATCTTTACAAACATGCATACAGCAAAGGACTGTGTTACACATCCATATAATATTTCATTACTGTAATGTCTATCAGGTAAAAAATAATACAGTCAATGGATTTTGCAAAGAGGCTATCTTCTGTAGTGAATCTATAATATAATTTGAGCTTGTAATCTCCACATAGTTGTTTTCCAAAAATGATACTGATATATCAAATTATATAGTAAATTATATTTGATCAAATGTTTATAAGGTGTATGTGACCAAAATTATATGTGATCAAAAATTAGCTAAATAATACTAGTCAAATTCTGTTTCTGCTTCAAGGTAAATTATATTCCACTTATATTAAAGATTTTTCTCCAATCTCATTGTCCAATGATGAGAGAAGTATCTTATGAAATGCAGCACAATGTTAAATATTTCATGTCCCATTACATGTATAATACCAACATGAATTAACTAACCAATGCTATAATCTTCCATTAATCTACACAGGTTCAAACTATTTTTTTTTGACCTGCTATCCACATTATAATTAATATACAGTGGTTTCAATTGGTCAGATTATGCTCAGTAAATAATTGTTAATGGTTTATAAAGAAGAGTTAGACATAAACAGAACCACTGACCATGTTTTTAGTTTTTTAAAGTATGATTTCCTGTTATTTGTTGAAACAAACGTTTTAACACAAAATTAAAACATTTCTACATTCATAAAAATTATTGATGCTGTAGTTCCCCCTTAAATCATAAAATGATTTGTGAAAGGCAATTATATTTAAAGTTAATCATCATAGATAAATAGAGTAATTCTTCCATCACCCTCGAAGCCGTGCTGACCTCAGGTTAAAGTTGTACAGAAAATAAACACAACAAGCAGATTCCAGTAAAAAAAAAGCTAAGTTCGAAGAGAAGAAAATATTTTCCTTGGTCGTAGAGCTGCGAAGCTTAGCAAATGATTTATTTTGCTAAGGAAAAGACTTAAGTTTGAAAAAATTGTGGAATTGTTTTTTTTTTCTACTTAACATTATTCATATTATTGATGTAGCTTGTTATGTTAAAGAATTGTCAGCTGAAGCATTTGTAGCATATAATAATCATTTTCATAATCAATCAAAAATCAAAGATTTTCTAAAGCTTTATAAAACATAAGGACTTATCTCTGAAACAGAACAGGTTGTTTATACATATTTTATCCAATCTTTGAGTATCAGAAAAGTTTTAATTGGTTTTAGAAGAGACATGTTCTTCTTCTTAGTAAGTTATTGCTGTGCACATGTGTTGCTAACAAAAACTGCTGCTGATGAAGCAATGTAAAAGGATTATCTTTAAAGGGGAATTAATGTTTGGGAAAGTTTTTTTTGAAATTTTATAAAAACCGATACTAGTCATTGTTATAATACTATGAAAATAAAAACAAGCATGAAAAAAC
>JANTOQ010955327.1:0-17780 GCA_027564595.1 Bythotiara depressa | reverse complement strand
ATTTGATAAAGTATTTTTGATAAAACTAATTTGATAAAGTAACTTTTCAGGGAAAAATACCTAGAGAGGCAAGGCAAAATAGGAAAATGTAAACTAATTCAAACTATATTATTTCCATTTTCAGAAGAACAGTGGTACTAATCTTTGTTTTTTCAAACTTATGTTTAACTGTCTACGATGTGGTAAACTTTAACTATTAATGCAACTATTGTAACAATAATTTTGAGACGGCATATAGTAGATGAGAAGTTCACTGTGTATCGAAAAAGTTTACAATTCCGGTTAATTTCACGACTTGTGGTAAACTTGAACTATCAATGTAGGTATTGTAACAATATTTGTGAGATGGCATATAGTAAATGATAAGCTCACTGCGTATCCAGAAAGTTTATGATACAAATGAAAGGCTTACACATGCCAGTTAGTTTATAAGTATGTAAATTGTTTAGCACATGACGTAAACTTGAATTATCAATGCAGCTATTGTAAGAATATTTGCGAGACGGCATGTAATGATAGGCTCACTGCACTTAGGGAAAGTTTACGATATAAATGAAAGGCTTACACATGCCGGTTAGTTATAAGTATGTAAATTGTTTACAACATGTCGTAAACTTGAACTTGAACTATCAATGTAGCTATTGTAACGATATTTATGAGACGACATAATGATAAGCTCACTGTCCATCGGGAAAGTTTATGATATAAATGAAAGGCTTACACATGCCGGTTACGTTTATAGGTATGTAAAAAGTTTACAAGATGTCATAAACTTGAACTACCAATGTAGCTATTGTAACAATACTTGTGATACAGCATAATAATGACATGTCACTGAGTATCAATAACGTCTGAAGACATGATAGATTTATCTAAATAATACAAAAAACATGTAGAAATAGCATTTATATACATAAAGTAGTTTGTTCTCTTGTGGTGCCCGCCGCCAAAAATGACATAAAAATTAGGCAAAAATAGCTTGTTGGTTTTTCGCAAAAATACATAGAAATACTTAAGCTACACTTTGGAATTTTATACAGGTCTACAAATATGATATGTTTATCTAAATAATACAAAAAACTAGTTCTAAATATATTGTATAAACACAAATTAGTCACAAATTATCCATTCTCTTGGAGTGGCCCCTGCCAATACTGAAATTGCTTGTTGGTTTATGAAAAAACACAGATAAATATTTGAGCTACACTAAATTTCAAACATGTCAAGCTCTTCTAGGTTTATTAAAATAATACAAAAAACAGTCAGAAATAGCTTTTATACTTATAAACTAAGACATTCTCTAGGGGATGTGGTCCTTCTCCGCCAGCCGTGCAGCAAAAAAAGCTATTTTAGTTCTCACATACACACATACCTCATGAATAACAATTTCAATTCATTCTAACAGTATAGAATGATCAAAAAATTTATTGATAGTTTTTTATAAATTTTGATTTTCGTTTTTAGACTTCAATTCCACCCAACACAGTAACTAATCATCAGGCTAACGTTAAGACAGAATCAGGCTAAAAAGTGCAGAATTTGGGAGATTGTCAGATATGATAGGAGCTCTTTTGAGACATATGCGGGGGCTGCGCCAGCCAGCAGATGAACTATAATGGAATTTATTTAAAAGTTAATTCATTAGAGATAATATAATATAAATAAGGTAGATATAGACTAAACGAAAAAAAAAACAATCCTTAGTTTGACAACTATTTCACAACATTAATATAGCAAGCAAGACAAAATCTTTAACTTTAAATATATAGTTGTTTTTCCCCTGGAGAAATACTTTAAATCCACTGACCTTCGTTACATATTTTACTTCACAAGTACTTTCTTTCAAATACAATGCAGCGACTTCCAAACATTCGATTAGCATCGTAAAGTATCAACTTCTACAAAGATAAGATACACATGCACTTTTTAAGTACTTTTATAACACTGTGATGAGGAACACGGTAATATTACTTTATTTGTGTTTGTGTTTGTGTATACAAAGTGCAAAAGATTTTAATTAAACTCTTCAACATATGATTTTCTATCATGCTGCATGTGGTTCTATAGAACAAGTTTATAAATATTCTACATACTGTAATCTCATTTTTCAAGGAAGACAATTGATGTACATGTGCAACAATTTTATTTGCTTTTCAAGTGAATTAATAAAAAGTTTCTAGATGAAATACTATATAATTAGCAAGACATGTTAGCTGTAACACATCTATATCCATTTCATTCACATTTACCTCATCAATTAAAAATAAATATATCGTGTAAATATATAAGACTACTTACTTACTACTTACTATTCACACAGATTTATTAGATGTTTTTTCTTTCTTTTTTTCCTAGTTTGGCTTTTTTAATGAATTGATTGCGATAAATATGGCTTACTTGAGTTAGATTTGTATATCAGGGATGTTTCTTATATAAATAAAACATCTGGAAAAAACGTTTTCGCTGTTACCGTATCGTTTCCGCAAATGATTTTTAAGGGAAACGAAGCATCGTTTCGTCATTTCCGCTGACGTTTCCCATAAAGTTTTTAATTTCAAGGCCTGTACATTGATGTTATTATTTTTACCACATATTTCTACATTAATTAACTCAAATTAAAATTTAATTAAAATTAAAACTATTTTTAATGCGGTGTGTATTTTACAATTGACGAAATTCAAGCCCTGAAAAAATTAAAAACACAACAGAGAACCTTGTTAGATAAAGTGGCAGTTTGAGGCCAACAAATACCCATATACTGCTACAGGCTTTATAACCTATATATACTGCACATTTCATAGTGGCAAAAAATGACTCATGCATAGCTGATATTTTGAATAAAGAACTGGAAGACTGGATAACTAAATATAAGTACTTTGATGTTGTAAAAGCTATTTTGAAAGCAAACTATATCCCTTATTCCTATAAAATCTGTTTATTTATTTTTTGAAAAATAAGTGCCACATTTGGTTAATAGTGCAAACTTGAACTAAAATATGTGGCACTTATTCAAGGGCAGTGCTAATCGAGTAATTGCAGTAAACATATGGCTATACTGCATATTGTAAACTTTCTGTAGATTGCAGTTTCTAATCTTTGTTTAATATATTGTTTTGCACCTGTCTCATTTGTCTCTTAGGTTTAGAAAAATATTTGTGCCTGCCATGTAAAATTGTGTTAAAACCATGTTTTAATATCAGAAATCTTTGTCATTGACATATAAAACTGCAGTAATGTAAGAAAACTTCCTTAGTATAATTGAAGTAGATCATGTTTTAATGTGAGAACTTCTTTCTGTCATATAAAATTGCAGTAAAACCGTGTTCTAACAAAACAAAATTTATTAGTGGAATGAAAAATTGCATTAAAAGCCATGAAATTTTTTAGCGCTGTATAAAAAATGCCATTAAGGAGAAATATCTATTGTAGTCATTATAAAAACATGTTTCTTTCACGAATTTACATGTGTAAAGGACCAATGTTTTGATACAGCTTTTTGAAGCAAGCCATGTCTTCCTTCACTTCACAACCAATTTCAAGCCATTCCCATCAAATAGGTGCAGAAACAGATTCTTGTAGTGGCTCATTCAACAACTGGGAACAGTGATTGCTTCCATACATATATTAAAATCCCCAATAACACAATTGGCATTGTAGTTAACACATGTTCCCTCACATGGGAACCCGGTCTAGCAAAATAGCCCAAGATATAGATGTTGCATCCCAGTGTATGTTTCCATGTATAGAGGTACATTTGGAAAGGTAATTGGCACCTAACCTATCATAATGGGATTCTGCCCAAGGTCTAGTTAATGGGGACCAAGCTTGTGAGGTCTGTGTGTTGGACCAAATTTATTACCTGGCAAAACACATGAAAAACATTTATTTTGATTACATTTTCCTATTTGATAGTATTCTATAATATGTATAAGAAAATGAATGAAGTTAATTTCAAAACAATAAAGGAGAAGCTAAGAAACATGTTATTATTCATCTGAATCATAAATATAAATGTTTCCAAACGATTCTTTCTTGTTTTGCTGCTGGAAACGTTTTGTGTAATATTTAAAAAACATGACCTGAACACCAGAAAAAGAGGATCTCAAGTACCTGTCTGAATTTGAAATACCATGAATTTATTGCTAGCTAGCTACATGAGCAAACTGTTAGTATCGTGAAGAGGTTTACAAGATTGAGAATGTGATGATTTTTTGTTATTTATCAAGCAACCATGACACTTTGTTTTGTAATGGAAGCTAGTATCTAAAAGGTATCTACTGTACATGTTTAAACTTGCTAGCTATTTTTTCCTACTGTGCTGAAAAAACCCAGAAATAAGTTGTATGCTTATTGTTAGAGTGAAAATGGCTGTATTTCTGGTTGAATGTTTTGACCTGCTTATTGTTCATCTAAGATTGTTCTTTCAAAGTAACATTGTTTCTCAGCATTGATTAAGAACATGCTTATCTCATCAGTAACGATATTAATTAAATATTAATTATGGAAACAGATCTCTGACTAAAAAATCAAAAGTACATACTTCTAAATCCTTGTATTTTATTTCAAAACACAATGTTTTAAATCAAAATTTTAATTAAAACCAATCTGCTATCTGCCAGTCCCTATTTGTCACATGAGAATGTTAATTTGGCCAATCAGCATTGCATCACATGAAAGAAAGCTCTGGTATGCAAAAGTAGTTAATTTAACAAATCTCCTGTAAATTATAAACTGTGTGATGGAGCATGTTTAAATGAATAAATTAAAAAAACATTCTGTTGTATCTATTTACAATGTTCTTTATTGTGCATAATGTATATGAATTTAAATTATTATTTTTGGCTAGTAAGTTACCATGGTTTTTCAAATGCGTTATTTCAACACCTTCCAAAAACAATGCTTGAAGTATAGAGCACCATCAGAGTAGAAACCTTTCTTTCTTCTCTGTTTTGTGGGGTGCAAATGTAAGTTTACATACAACAAAAGATCACTCCAGCGACATATCCAGATATTTCTTGGGCATACCAGTACACCAGGGTTAGTGACTCCATGAGGTCCCCCCATGGTGGGTCCAGAGAGGCAGAAAATGTTTAAAATTTAGAAGGCTCTGGATCGTCAGAAAATGCATTTCTCAATTGTTTTTAGAAGTATTTAATCTAGAACATCAGTCTTTTTAATCACTTCTACTCACTTATCTACAGGGAATACACACTTCTAAGAAAATAATATGCGCTTAGTATAAGTAATTTGTGAGTCTGCAGATGACACTATTTTGCTATAATTTACAACCCTATAAATATAAATGATGAATAAGCAAGCAAAAACGCTTCTTTTGCTTTAGATATCTTTGATATCTTCCACAAGAATAAAGAAGATGTTACAGTACATAGATTTTTGTAAAATATTCACTAAATAAATTATTTTTTTCCGTTTTTTTGGATGCAAGAGTTTGGGATGCCAATACCAGTATACTGTACCAAATACCCCCTGGATATGTCGCTTCCTTTACATTAAAATGTGGTTTTAATTGAAGTTATATTCTGTGAATGATGTTAAGTAATGGTTAAAAAAGACTTTTACCAAGATGAAGATTTCTTAGGCTAAAACATTGATATACGAAGAAGATTTCTTATGTTAATACATTGATTAACTGCACTTTAAGACATGGCATTAAAACATGGTTTTACCATGATGTTGTACTACAAGCAATTTTGTGTGATTTTACAAATTGTGAACAAATAATTATTATATTAAAAATGGTTTTACCATGATATTATGTGCTACAAAGGAAGAATTCTTATATTAAAATGGTTGTACCATGATATTATGTGCTACCAAGGAAGAATTCTTACCTTAAAATGTGATAGAGAGGAAAATAAAAAGATGTAGCTACTTAAGAAAGAGGTTATCTTCTACAAAGGACGTTAATAAATAAAATGAAAGTTTATGTTTCAAAGTATGCAGGCCATATTATACATGTGATTGTGTTATACACTTATATATACAGAAATAACATTTTTCCTGACTGTTCTGGAATTTCGTATTGAAAAAGCTTTATAAATAAATACTGGAATGAAACCTGACATTAATATGACTTTTATGTGTGTAGTGTTACTCTGGATGAACTTTCATGAGTATTAGAAAAACCTAGCAGAGACCATATTATCTGGAAAGGACACCAAAAAATTATATTTCCATCATGCTTTGTGTCAAATTCTTGGAACAATATATAGATTAATGTTTTTGTATGTATGGGTGAAAATATAGAAGTATTTGCCTTCCTGAATAATTGAATTATTGGTTCTTAGTAACACTGATTTCTGTTGTGAAATTCTTTCTGCAGGTACAAAACACCAGGAAGAGAAGAAGAGAAGCTACTCTGCAAGTGAACAACCAACAGATAGGCCGCTAAGCCGAGGTGGAACAATGAGGGAACAAGATAATGTATTGTCAACTTTACTTTTGGAATGTTTAAACTTTTTATTTTATTATAAGTTCACATTTATATATATATATATATATATATAATTTATATTCACTTTAAATCAGTGTACTATATACTAGTTTCAAAATTAGCTGGTAGTCTAGAGCTAATACTGTATGACATTACATATGTTGAAGTGGGGGAAGAGACTATAGAATCTACCTTTTTCATATTTCTTATGTTTTTCCACTGACTTCATGTTTCATAAACTCTAAAACAAAATAATGTAGCTGCATGAACTGATACTGAATCACAAGTGGGATTTATAAGTACTAACTTTAAGGTAGGAGCCATGGAAAACGGCATGATTTTTTAAATAAAAAAGTATGTGCTTTTTTTTCTCCTTATTTAAAGTGCATATAAGTATATATATTTGTTTTCCTTAAAGATTGAATTTTATGATTATATTGGTTTTAATTTACATAAGTTTTATTTTAAAAAGGACAGTTTTACTTCTTGCATCCCATTCACAAAAATAAGTATAGTTACATTTTTTTTAATATACCAATGTGCTCCCAATGCGCATATCTAAAAATCCTTTCAGCGATTTCCTTTATTTTGAGTTGTTCAAAAAATATACTAAAAATTGTTCATGATTATAAATAACAATCCTGAAATAGCTCATTTAATTTTTTAAACAGCGCTAATTTCTTAACTCGTAACATAGCTCTGAAACGCTAACACGGTGTTTTAGATAAATGGCCCCTCTTTTTAATGGGTCCATTTGTGAAGCGATAACTGGTAAAGTTTTGTAAATGAGGTTTCATAAAGTAGACAAAACGTTTTTAAAAATTGTAATTTTTTAATGCAGAAAAATGAAAATTAAAGATTTCTATTGAGTTTTACATTTAAACGCTATTATTTAATGTGTTATAATAGAATTTACTAACATTGCCTATTTTGGAAAAACCTTTAGAACTAACAATTCATTCATTTAGTACAAAATAAAAGATCACTATCATCTTGCGCATTTACTGAAAGTGTTTACTAAACAAATTGAACTTGTTTAATTATTTTAACAATAGGATCCACTTCTTGTGTATATTATTTTTTGGGAACAAAGGTAAATTTAAAAAAATCCCACATATTGACTGCTTTTAAAATTATATAATTGGAAAGCACTTGAAAAACTGCATAACATATGTAAAAATTATAATTTTTACAAAAATAATCATTTTTTCATGGTTTACCTTCCTACCTTATTTAATGATTTTAATTTTCTTGTAGATAATCAGCGAGTTAAAGAAGGAATGTTTTGGATTGAAAATGAGAATTTATTATACAGAAGAAAGATTGCACGATGCATGTGATGTTGATACAGAAGATGTTTTGAAAACAGTATGTGAAAAATAATTATATATAAAGGTTTTATTAGGGGGATCTATAGATAATTTAGTAGTTGAATGATGGAAAAGCCCAATAATGTTTATATATGAATATGAATGATGACGATCATGTGTTTATGTGTTTTTATGTCTAGTATCCTGCTTTTATTGATTTACAGGGAAAACATTAAGTATATCCAGGGCCTAATACAGGTAGAAATGGACAGCGTTATACCGATTTTGGGCACACGTAATTTGGGCGCCCAAATTAAATAAGTGTTATTATATTTTTCTAGAAAGAAAAAGCTAAATATGTTTTCACGTGTTAATCAATAAATTCTAATCACAGGGCAGCATTACTTAACTGAAAAATACAGTTAAAACCTCCGCCAAACTTGTAAACTAGTCTATTTTGAGCTCTACGTAGACGATCTCCTAAACGCAAACACGCTTCGTGTTGTTTTCGTAGCTGCCATATTGATGGACATTTTCCATATGCCGTCAGATTTGCCGGCACCGTTATATTTTTACCCGGGGCTGCCATATAATTTTTTAGATAAAAATATTTTGAAAAGGTGCCAGTTTAAAAAAAAGTGATGGTCGCACTTACTACAATGTATGATGATTTAAAAATGATAAAAAAATGCTGTCTGAGAATTTGATCAAACGGAACTCCGTGCGTACTCATCACGTGTTGCGGACGTATGTTCTAAATTTGTTATTTGGGGGGTTACTACATACCTGTCGTTTGAATTAAATGTACGATGGGACATTAATAAAAAACAAAAGTTTAGGGACAACGTTTCTACATATGAAACTATTGACGAAATATCCTTGTGAGTTTTATGAATTGTTTAAATTATTATACCCAAAAAGCATAAGCATTGCGTAAAAAGAAGCTATGAACGAAATAATCAGAAGCACAACAGGGAGTAAAATCATGAAGACGAAGTTCGTGTAAGAGGTAAATCTTACTTTCATTTTTGTATTTTAGATGTCCCAGATGCTACAAATAAATGTGCTAGAAACCTCAAATCGAGGGGCTTACCCCCCAGCTGAGAGAACGCTCACTTCGTTCGCGTACTTACAACCACTATAAATAATTACAGACGCCCAAATTAAGTTTCTGCATTAGGCCCTGATATCTTCATAATATTTTGTATTGTTCAAATTGTAGTCATTACTATTCATATATAACAGTGATGCTATTTTAAAAAGTTGACAGAATATGACAGGATATTTGGTAAAATATTAAAAAATAATGTTTTAAATATTAAATAATGTTAAATTTATATATTATTTGCGAAATGGTACAATGTTATCAAGAAACATTTCAACAAAATGGCATTTTTTTAGCATTAAGTGTTGTTACAAGAGCATTAGACTGTTATCAGTGTCAATGATGTTCCTAATGCTGAATAAGGAAATGCTGCTAATGATTCAGGAATATTAAATTTTGTTTTTAGTTAAAAGAACATTACACTATTATTAATGCCTTACACTTCAATATTTCGAATCTTCCATAACTATGCTGTAACTATTTCCAGAAAAACCTACCAGTTAACAAAATAAGTATCTCTTCCACCCATCTTTTTCTTCCTTATAAAAAAATGTTAAGAAATAAGCCACTTCCCTCTTCAGCTGAAGCTGAGGTTTTAGGGAAAAACATATAACTACTCACATTTTTTACAACTACTAACATTTGCCCTCAACTGAATTTTCAGATAATGTTTGGAGACCTTGATGACCGGTTGGAATTTTATTTTTAATCGCTATGAATGTTATTTATTTAAAGCAATTTTCATCATTATTTCTAATATTCTAAGCATGAATGGACAGAACAAACATTTTTCTTCCAGTTTTATGTCATCTGGAGTTAATTTGAGTAATATGTGTGATGCAGACATGTACTACAATTTCTAACTTTAAAAAGCTACCGTGAGTGCCATTTTACAACTGCTACTACAATTTGCTAGCCTAAAAAAGTTATTGTGTATGAATTTTTATGTTTTTCATAAAAAACTGATCAAGAGTTTTAATTAAAAAGTCATTGTGCATGATGATTTATGGCAGAAACTACAATTTTCTGGCCTCAAAATGAGTGACTTTTTATGGACCCTAGTAAACATTTCTAGCTTTTAAAGCTATCGTATGTGACATTTTGCAACCATTACTATAATTTTCTTGCTTTAAAAGGCAATTTTGTGCGACTTATTATGGTTCATACTACAATTTTCTAACTTTCAAAAGCTATCGAAATGAGTGACTGCTTATGGCTGCTATTATAATTTCTGGCTTTAGAAAGCTGTGTGGAATACTGCCTATGTCAAAGCTGTAGAAATCCTGAACCTATATTAACTGTTAAGGAGGGCAATAGGGAAAAATATTTACCTGAAGTTGGTGTGTTCCCCGAGCTCGTGAGGGTACTACGCAAACTGAGGGTAAATATTTGCCATATTTCCCTAACATAAAGGTTTTATTACTCGGTCAGACATTAGACTTAACACTTGAGGGGAAGAGTGAAATTTGAATAATATTCTTAAAATCTTAAAAGTTATATGCATGCGTTCAAATTTTTTTCAACAAGACAATAAAGTTTTTATGATTCTTTTGGCGAAGCAAATATTTTAAAAACAAAATAAATGGTTAAGCATATTTCAAATATTGCAACTTGTCATCATCAATAACAATTTGTTTCCTTTTACAAATGGTGTTAGCTGAAAGAGGAGAAAGACTGATTTGTTGTGATTACTGTTTATATTCAAAGCTCAATTTGTGATGTGAGCACCATAAAAGCTTGCAGGCAATACCAGATTCCAGTTTTCAAACATTTGTTGTTGTATTGTGAAAGTAAACAGGGATGTTAGACATATTTCTTTGATGTTCAGTACATATGATGTATGATAATTTCTTAAGCTATCTGTTTTCTTGTGTCAACATAATTGAGAGACGTAAGTTAGTTCTATATCGCTGTTTTTGTTGTGCACAATGATTCGCAACTTTACCCTAATGACTAAGAAGAAGAAGTTTCTTGATTTTCGACAGAACTCCCCAATTTTTCCATTTTGACCTACAGGACACTCATAATAAAAAATCTTCTCCATCTTGTAGTTCAAGTTTCGTTTTATTACTACAAACCAAGGATATATAAGAGCAAAGCTTCACCCTTATCCTTGAAACAAAGGTGATTCATATTGACACACGCTTACAGGTTAGTTGGCTAAAACCATTTTTGTAAAGACTTACAGGACATCTTGTTGTATTATAACTGTACTTTTTAGGCACTTTTTAAAACTCTTGTTTGTTTTGTTTACATAAAAATAACCAACATTATGCATGACCATTGACCTCAGGAAATACCGTAGAATATTAGCCCTGTTCTGATGTCATAAATTGCGCTCTATGCCAATCAGATGTGCAGCCATGATGACCGGGTAATAAAACTTATTATTTTTCTTCTTGAATCTTTGAAAAAGAGAAATGGCTTTTCCTTTTCATTTACTTCTTGTTCATCAAGAGGTGTTGCTCAGTGTCCAAACAACCTGTTTGTTCATAAGAATGTAGTTCATGGAATTCATTTTTGTGGTTCTGCCCTCATGTTTTACAAACCATGCTATTAAAAATCACGGTAAAAAAGCAGCTTGTATTTTCGTGCTTTTTCAACTTTGTTACAAAAACCATGCTTTAATTCAACAAGGCAGTTTTTTACTGTAGCATTGGAATTTAGGTGTTCTGACAACTTTGTACCACTTCACAAATAATGTTGCATTTTTGTTTGCTTCATCATTTTGTTTTTTCTTAGAATATTGAGTTGAGAGTGACAATTGAAGAGCTAAAGCAAGAAGTGAGAGAAAAAAGTGATTTGCTTTCTAAAGCATCGTAAGTAAAGTGTATTTACCTTTCTAAGGCACTGTAAGTAAAGTGTGTATACCTTTCTAAGGCATTGTAAGTAAAGTGTATTTACCTTTCTAAGGCATCGCAAGTAAAGTGAATTTACCTTTCTAAGGCATCTATCAGGCATTTATAGCACAGTGGAAATGACTTGAATTCGCAATCCTGAGGTTATGAATGCAAAGGACGACCTCCTTGAGGTTATGAACGCAAAGGACGACCTCCTTGTAAAGTCCATAGCTCATGTTTATGTTTGAGTGCACAACAAGTGATGTCAATAATAATATACAACCCCGTGGTGTAGTCCTGTGAAATGTAAAGTTATACTAAATTTAATTTAAAAGAAGATAAAGCACATAATGGAAATAATAGTATTGCTTTAAAAAGAAAACTAGTGAAGAGGTACTATGTGATATTTTTCTAGTGTAGGTATATTTTTAAGGATAGTGGTTATAAAGTGCTGTTTCACTTTTACTTGACCATGCTCTCAACACAGATGAATTTTCTTTTCTATAAAACAAAATTATATATATTAAATTATTATCATTATTGAAGAAAAATAATGAAATTTCTTTTTTCAATTAATATTAAATTAATTTATTATTTTGTGTAATGAATGTCTTATCGCATATTGTCTTTCAGACAAAGTAAATAAAAGGAAATCAATTATGTGATGATATGTTTGTTAAAACAATCTGCTGTCTTTTTTTCAGCATTGCTATGGAACAGATTGCTGATGAGAAAGATAAGGATTTGGAAGAGGTAGATATTATTAAAAATTACTAGAAGCTTGTAAATACTCTCTTAAAACATGTATAGATCAACAATGCAATGCTAGCTTTTTAAGATGTGTGCATGTATAGATTAACAGTGCATTGCTAGTTAATTAAAATGTGTGTGTATGTATAGATCAACAGTGTATTGCTAGTTTTTTTAAATATGTGCATGTATAGATCAACAGTGCATTGCTAGCCTGTTAAAATATGTGTACATGTATAGATCAACAGTGTATTGATAGCTTTTTAAATTATGTGTGCAGGTCAACAGTGTATTGATAGCTTCTTAAGATATGTGTGCATGTATAGATCAACAGTGCATTGCTAGCCTGTTAAAATATGTGTGCATGTATAGATCAATAGTGCATTGCTACCTTGTTAAAATGTGTGCAGGTCAACATTGTATAGCTAGCTTGTTAAAATACATGAGCATGTATTGATCAACAGTGTATTGTTAGCTAATTAAAATAAATGTGCATGTATAGATCAACAGTATATTATTGAAATTGACTACAAGAACATTCTTGAGCATACCACTTGACAATACATTCATTTTATATGGTCATCTAATTCTATTTGTAAAGGCTTTTGAACAAATTCTTGTTGTTTTCCTGCATTTTATTGACACAAACAAAGTTCTATCCTTCAGACTAAAAGCGTTCTTGGCACAAAATGACTGTCTGGAATACTTAGCATTCCCTTGTTCTTATAAAACAAACATCAAAAAATGAATAAGTGTACATATTTCTGAATCACTTGCACATGTAGTAACGTTAGCCAGGAGGTAGTGACAAATGATCCATAATGATCCATGACATTTATTAAATTGACTACAGTAAGAAAGATTTTATTATTTAATTTATTTTATAAAAATATACCCCGTGGAATGTTTGAAAATTATGAAGCTGTTAAGAAACAGTTAACAAGTAGACTGAAATAAACAACTTTTTCAAAATTGTGTCTCTACTTTAACCTTGACTGGTTTCAACATTTTGATTTACCAGGTGTACATAATGTTTTAGAAGTATAAATGCATGGAACACAGTACATTCTTTTAAAAGAAAAATACTTTATATACTTTTAAATGTCACGCACATAAATCTAAAGGTTTCTATTATTTCCCCAAGTTATCTTACATTTTAACAGTGAACGAAATTTACTTACATTAAAACAGTTTTCCTTTGATTTTGTGAATTTTCAAGAATGAAGTTTTCTTACATGAAAACATGGTCTTGTTGGGATTTTGTGTGCCACAAACAAAGATTTTTTACATCAAACCAAGTTTTACTGTGCTTTATTTTTCATACCACAAACAAATATTTGTCATGTTAAAAAATGATTTTACTGTGATTTTACGTGCCATAATCAAATTTTTCTTATGCAAAAACTTGGTTTTAAGCACAGATTTACAACTTTTTCTATCCGAAACAAAGATTTCCCATGTTAAAATGTGATTTGACCATGATTTTAAATACCATGAACGAATGAAGATCTTATTTATGTTTTTAAGTGCCATAAATTAATTTTCTTATGTGAAATCATAGTTATACCACAATTTTACATGAGATGAATGAAGATTTCTTACATAAAATGCTCTCAAAAACTACATGGTTTTACCACAATTTTTCATACAATGAATGAATATTTCTCACATTAAAAAATGATTTTATGGCGATTTTATTTGCTGGAAAAGAAAATATCTTAATGTTATGTTGTTTTTACAGTGATTTTACATGCCATGAACAAAAGTTTCTTGTATTGAAACATGGTAATCAGGGCCGCATCCAGAGTTTTTTTTGCATACTGTTGACCTGTTAATGAAATGTTCAATGTCTCCATGAAGGCCCACAATAGTTGGGCATGAAGGGTGGAAAATTTTGGATTTAGAAGGTTTAAGATCATCGGAAAATGCATTTCCAAGATCATTTTCAAGCTAAGAAATTTTGGAGAATGAATCAGTTTCTGTTCTCTTTCTTTTAACGAAGAACATGTGCGGTTTTGCTTCCCAATCACTCACTCCAACAGGGGTAGCGGTATACTGATTTTGGGGACATCGAAATTTGGGTGCCCAGATTAAATTTCAGCTGAAATATTAAAAACTACTTACTTCAGTTTGCCTTCTGAATCAAAAACACTAGAAAAACTATGAAACACCTATTGCACCACCCACACTGTACACACAGTTAATGTTGCCTCAATTAGCACAACTAATCTTGATGACAACAACTGACTAGCGTTAAATATGAACTATTGTAAAATATAGAAACAAAGAATGCTAGTTTGTTTTAATTTCAGTTTCTTTCGGTACCGTATTTTTACTGAATGTTTATGAAAAAAAAAAAAAAAAAAATGGAAGCGGGAGTGGATTCACGATGTAAATGAAACCTCCAGAATTCGATGCATATAAATCACTGAATATTTTCACTAGCAATTTACACAAGTTATATTGTTTCTGTTCTGTGAAAGAGGAATATTTTTTTAGGTTTTAGTTGTGGGAAGTGCAATATCCAGCGATCTAAAGCATACTAAAAGCTAAAAATTATTTCCCCTCGTCCCCAACCATGGTGAGCCTATGGGATACACTATACTATGTGCAAAGTAAACTTAAGCATTGTACTAAACGCCAAGCCCAAATTACTTTTCTGTCCAATTAGTCTACAAATATTCACCCTCCTGTGAAGATCTCTTTTTAAGAAAGTATTTTAGACCAGTTATAGAATGGGAATTCCTAGGATAAACAAAACATGCTAGTATTTCCAGCATTAGGATAATTAAATAAATATTTATGTACTTTCGTTATTATATTTTAAAAAAGTTTTCCAATCTTGCATCATTTATGTACAACTGTCACAAGCTGTGATAATAATACAGCCACGCTGGAAATCAAAGTAAACAAGAAAGATTTTGTGAATGAAATAAAATATAAATTGTTTTCATTTCTTCCATTATGAAACTAATCTTGAAGAACCTATTTATACCAACATCATTTGATGAAATCATGCCTCAAGGGGGTGTACTTTCAGATTATAAAAAACACAAAATTAACACCTGCTGCTTGTTAACAAAATGAGTAAATGAGTAAACACTTGTAGTAAAACAGATAATTAATCAACCTCCGTCCCCAGGGAATTTTACCATCTTACCACTAGCAGACGGCTGCCACCGTCCTCCATATGAAAAAGGAAAATAGTGCTTTATTAATTATGTACAAAACAAATAAATATATAAATGGAGGTTCATTTTTAAATAATAAGTTTTTTTGACAGTTCCTCTCTTTATCTATTGTCTTTCCTTATCTCACCAATTCTACATCATTGTTTACTCGGGTTACGATTCTATAAAAAGACACCACATGGCTACATCATTTGAAAACATGAACAAAGGAAAGAAAAAATATTTTTTTCAATTGACCTCACACATTCTAAAGATCATGACATAGCTTCCACATTGCATTAGCTTACAAAAAGTATACAAGATAAATATATATTAATATATAAACCATATACATTGAACAACTTCATTATTTTATATATGATATATCAGTTATGGAACTTCCTTTCTTCAAGGTTTACGGTTGGTTTTATTAGCTATTTTTTGCTATTATAGCAACAGAATTTAGGGTAAACCAGTTACTTGCATCACAAAACTGTTATTAGCTTCAATTTTTATTGTTAATTGAGTGAACTGAATTTTATGAAAATGACATCTAAAGGGCCGCAAACAAAGTTGGTTAAAGTCTAGTTACTTTAACATGGTATTGAGTAACTTTGAAGAGTATTTTAGAAGAAAAATATTTTTTGGGTATCAGAATTTGGGCACCATACTGGTACACAGGTATAAAAAAGCCTCTGGAAGCAGCCCTGGTAATAGGATTTTACGTGCTGTGAATGAAGATTTCTTATGTTAAAACACGGCTTTACCACAACTTTTTGTATTCATGAACAAGTATTGCTCACATTAAAAATGATTTTATCACTATTTTTATGTGACAGAAATGAAGTGTCAAAACATGGTTTTACTGTGATTTTACATACTCCTAATGAAGATTTCTTATGTTGATATATGGTTTTTATGATTTGTTGTGCCATGATATTTCCTTATGGTAAACCCTGGTGTATATCGAAACCAGGTGTTACATCTTTTCTAGTATAGAAAAAACAGGCTGCATATCATCAAATTTTTGCAGGTTAAAGTGCAGGTTAAAGAAGTCATTACATTGCCAAAATCACTGAAAAATAAGTCCATATAAAAATTTCTGTAAACTATCTTGCTCTTATTACTTCTGGGAGTTTTAAAAACTAAATTTTTACTTAAAGAAATTATATGGTGGGATAAAATGAAAAAGTTGAAGTCTATTTGAAATCTTTCTGAAAATCTGAGAGAATTTTTTTACTACATTTTAATTTGCCACCATTTTGTTTGATTACCGCTCTGGAAAGATATGTGAATATTTGTAGGGGAGTTAATTTATTTATAGTTCAGGAGGAAATTATCTTTCATGCAACAAGTGCAGAAATTATTACAGTTTTCAGGTATATTGACATATTGAATAAGTGTTACGAAAAGTAAAATTTAAAAATTGTCTCCAGTAAACATTCCAGGGGGTAGGATGCTCCAAAATATATGTATGTTTATAGATGACTAATCTACTCTAAAGAGGAAATTTGACATTCATGTGATGAAATTGGAGAATTACACTGTTTACTTCGAATTCATGTCACAAAAATGAAAAATGAATTGCTGCTTGATGCTGCTCGTTATTAAAGAACTGTGGCTTTTAAGATGAACTCATGTAGTGAAATTGAGAAATTACGGCTTTATACAATGAATTCACCTAAATAAATAGAAGGATTATGGCTTTGTACTACAATTTCAAATAGTGAAATTGGTAAAATTGAAGAAGTACAGTTTTCTGCAATGAATTGATGTAGTGAAATAGAAGAATTACAAATTTATAGTGCATATTTACGTAACAAATCCAGAGATGAGGCTATAATCATGTGAATTCACGTAATTCATTGTAAAAAACAGATACCAGCTTGTTGAAGTAGTTAAAACAATGAAGGTAAATAAATAAAATGCATTTTTTAGAAAACAGAACTAAACAGTATGTCAAATATTTAACTGTCTGATAAAAATTATTTGTTACTATCTTACTAAACTTATCACTAAATGCTTTTCTCTTTACATTTTGTATTGTGTAATCGAATCATTTAGAATCTTGGTTCTAGGTTAATTGCATTTAGAATAGGGAACATTTATGTTCTAAACAATACAAAAAGCACAAAACTTGTTTCCTGTTGC
>JANTOQ010953105.1:0-17811 GCA_027564595.1 Bythotiara depressa | reverse complement strand
TTTGATTTCGCGACAAAAACATAAAACAATAGCCTATTGTGTGTTTCCAGACTATCTCTTTTCTTATGACTATGATTACAATAAGCCAACAATAATCTCCAAGACAAATCGAAACGAACCGCTTGGGCAATTTCATGGCCTTAGTGAAATCGACATTGAGCAATTAAATTTGAATTACTGTGGTAATCCTCCCACCTCCTCGACTACGAAGACAACGACCACTTCCTCCTCAACCACAACAGCGTCACCTAGTTCTACGTCAGCAACATCTACATCCTCACCAACATCATTAGTTACGACATCAATAAATATATTCACTACTACAACAGCTCGGCCAAAGATAACGTTCATAACGACTGCAGCAAAAAGTTCAACATATTTTTCAACAATCCAATCCATATCTAAAGCACTTATAACACCGACGTCCTTACCAACGACAACACTAAAACCATCAACGTCAACACTTACTTTAATCTCTATAACAAAGCCAACAACAACTGCACCAAAAACAAATCCTTGCCAGTTTTTCTAGGTTACAGATCAAGCGTTTTGTACTTATCTGGCCACAGAAAAACTCTGTAATAATCCATTTTACAAGACACATCTCCTTCAGGCTTGTCCGAAGGGCTGTTGTACAGCAGAACTGTGATTAATACACATGCTTTCGTTCCTGTGCTATTTATTACTTGTTGCTACGCTACAACAACTGCAATGTCTGTGTTATGACTAGTAGCTTACGTCATACGGCTGCACAGCAGGAAAATAAATCTTACGTGAGATAACGATACAATCAAACTTATAGTAACACAGCAGTCCTTTTACATTCGAATAATTTACTTGAATAAATTGAACCTATCCGTTGCCATTTTGGAATTATAGTGAAGAGACGGTGTGATTGGTTAATTAATCATATACAAGCTGGTCTTGAGTTTATACCCTCATATATGTAGAGCGGAATATATCGTATGTTTACTTATCATATGCTAATAAATAGCATTATAACTTTTGTTAAACAGAATATAATTTTTATTGCTCATTTCCAGGCTTCTATATTTGTTAGTGCGTGACAGATTATATTTCTAGCTTTTTATTTTATTCATGATCATTGAATAAAAAATAATCGTCAGATACTCTAGTTATTTATTATACTGTAGAATATCAGTATACTGTATTATGCTCTATTCGCTAGAACGTCCATATAAAACCAGAATGAGATATATATAAGTATGCGAGGTGCTGCCACTAGATAAGGGGAAATTCGCGGTTTTTAATTTGTATTAGAGCTACATGATGTGGCTCTATTATATATAAAGTACGCATTTTTGGAACAAAAAGCAGCATTAAGCGTGGCTCCCGTGTTTCAAAAAATTCAACGCATCCTCGGGGCGTCTGGTTGAGTCAGACGTAAAAGCCGTCTCCAGACTGAAAAGTCTCCAAATTTCCTATTATGGTATTTTGATATTTCGTGAGGATCATTCTGTCCTCATTTCCAAGAACAATCCCGGTGCTTACGCCCCAGAAATGTCCAAGGAACGGGAAGGAAATTCCAAGGAACTGGAAGTGCTGTCCGGGGTTAATCCTCCAGGGAAGGCGAAAATTCCCCCTGGATCGCCTGTTACCAGATTGAAGTCCATTGAATTGAAGTCCATTGCTTGAAGTCCATTGAAGTCCCCCCCCCCCCCCAAAAAAAAGAAGAAGCAGCAGAGAAGGTGGTTCACTCAAATAAAGTTCGTTCACAGGAAGCCATACCTTATGCCAAAAACAAGTGATTATTGCTTATCAACTAATGATCCGCCAGAATTAATGTTTTTAACATGTCATGACTTTAAGGAACTGTTATCCGAGTTACTACACTTGATCTTAGCCATCAGGCCGAGAAGCAATCCAAATTTCCTATTATAATTGAAAAAAAGAAAAGCGTGTCTTATGTCAACAGTCAGTCTGAAAAGTTTAACTAAGAGATCATTTATGTACATAGACGCTAGTGCATTACTTGTGGAACACACTTTGATTATTTTGGTGTCTTGCCTCAGTATATATAATGTGCAGGATTAAGGGCATAAAATTACACTAAATTTTACCAAAATTACTTACTATTATCCCTTTACAAACTACTTTACTTGACAGTACGAGCAATCACAACATAATGAATAACATGGCACAATGGCAGAAGTAATCGAAGTGCACGATATAAAACACAAAATAGAAACGGTAAAATAAAGAACAAAAACAAAATAGACATATACATAGATATAACATATAAGTACGATCTTGTTTGGCTTGAACATCTCCATAATTTAAACGTTCTTCAAAGTCCTGAACTTTTCCGAATTTTTTAGCATAAATTACAGAAACAAAAGAAAAAAAATGTAGCAAAAAGTAGTTTCTAAAATTTAACAACTGTTCGAATAACTGGAAATTCCAATAACTGAAAACGGTGTCATACGGACCAAATTTTACCTGGAGTTCTCAGGTTGACATAAATTTCTGGCATAGAGACACAAATTACGAGATTTTGGCTATGCAACTTTATTCTAGTATAACAATAGGATTTTACTTGTTTTTGAAATTGAATGAGATCGTTTTGGAGGTTTTTCCTAGTATCACATCCAGACTCATCAAAGAGACTTCACCGCCTAATCAAGTCAATAGCTGTGAGGGGCTGTTTTTCTTTGTAGTAGTTGTTGTTGTTGTTTATTATATTATATACTTCGAGTGCTCTACTTATTGACAGTTTACAATATTGGTTACACCTCCGTTTCTTTTCAATTTTCTCGTCCTTTTATACCTTTTCTTCCTCGTTTCTAATTGGTCCATTCTATGTAGGATATTTCCCTACTTTTGTACTTTCCCTCTAAAATTAGTCACATATATCCATTCTGATTGGTTGTTTCTTTACTTTTGTACTTTCCCTCTAAAATTAGTCACATATGTCAATTCTGATTGGTTTGTTCAATATTCGATTCATGGGGCGGTGGAGCAGTTGTCGAAAGGGAGGTGGAGCAGTTGTAAATAGAGGGCGTTGGAACAATTTTAGATAGAGGGCGGTGGAGCAATTATAGAAATTATATTATCTTAGTATTGCCTCTCATTTCTTGTTTAGCATATCGGATGTTTAACATGGCAAGTGAACGGCGAGTGATGATATTTCGTCGAGTTATAATGTCGAGTGAATATTCGTTTTCGCGAGTAAATTACTTAAACATGATTTTCATACTTGTGGTTTATTTTATTGGATAATAAAGTTATTATTTTTATTGTCGCTATGACATAGCCGCTGCAACGTTTATCTTATCTTAAAACTTGACTGGAGGCTCCTCTTCAGTTATTGTTTCATCGTATAATTTTTCATTACTGTCAACTTCCTTGTTTGAAATTTATCCTACGATTTCTTCATCGGATACGGCATAAGATTCGTTAGTACACGCTTCACAATCAACATCAAAATAAGCGTCGACAATGAAATCATTGGGAATCGAATCACGTTCGATTAACAATTATTAACAATTAGGCCGATTTTTCTTACTTTCAACTGAAATATTATGTCTAGCTGTCACACATAATCATCGAAGGTAGCTGAATCCATCCAAGCTTTTCACTGCGATTGGTACTGACATTATAAACTCTTGACTCCAGAAAGACATCTTGGCTTCTCATATTTCCCTATGTTAAACGTTGGCAATTCTTTCCCAAGAATATTTGAAACAGCCAAGTCAGTTAATCGAACTTTATTCCACTTTGCTCCAGCACATCGTTCCCCTTTCATAGGAAGTCTCCTTTTAGGCAGCTCTTGTAAAACAATATAAATTCATCTGCATTAAATATATCTTTCAGATCACATGGAGAGAGGATTGTTGGTAAATGAGTTTGCACCAACCTTGCAGTCAATTCGTGTTACTTCCTGTTTTCCAACGCTCTAGCCATCCCCCTAATGCCTCGTTTATGCCATTTATTTCTTCCGTAATATAGTATCACTCACTGGCAAATTTATCTCTCGAGCATTCGTCAGCTACTTGTACACCACTTTTGTCAATAGGTTCATGTATACCTGAACTAAGTTTTTTTTGTCTCCTTGAAGTACCTTATTTCTTTCCTTATTTACAAGCTAATACGTGAGTGTTTTTTTCGGAACACCAAAACATTTCAGCGACGCTTTTCTCCGTTGCACCCTTTTCAATCTCTTGAAGTGCTGCATACTTTTCTTTAATCGAAAAAACTGTTTCGGCGCCATGTGTTTTCACTCTTCACACATCACATTTTCCTGGATGCATATTTTCAGATTTTCAGATTTTCAAATTACGACCTGCTGAGGATCTAATCCCAACGGAAGAACCATTATTCCAAATAATAAAAAATATTCATCATTTTGTTTCCAAGTAAATTTTTGAAACAGTCACAAAGTTTTATCCCATTTGCACAAGTGGTTCAAAATATATATATTTTAAACCGACAAGGGGCGGATAAGGCACATTAGAAATAAACTAATTTCTTAAATTATCACTACTATGACGTCATAATTTTGACAAACCAAATAACTCGTTATTAAGAGAATGTGCATCTGAAAGTTTGGTAATCCATCCACCAACTCCAAAGAGGGAGAGTGGTATGAAATACAACGTCAGAATCCAAATAAATAATGTTAGGGCAACCAAATGTAACATAAATTTGATTCTGTCAATTCATTATACGTCCAGAAATATTGGACAAACGCAGTCCTGTAAAACAAGACTTAAGAAGAGCAATTGAAAAATAATTAAGTACTATTTAAGGCCCATTAAAAACAAGCTAACAATTTTATTTTGCTATCATTACTATGACGTCATAATTTTGGAATCCACTCACATGTGTCGGAAAATTAAATTCATTTTTCTGTCAAATGAGAAAAAGAACGTTTGGAAATTGATCAATGACTTTGACAGAATGATGTCTTGGTTTTGCATTAATATACTATCCATCCTTTACTGATATCACAGAACAAGGAACTCCACAAATGAGATTCGAAATTGCATTTGATTACTGGTATCACAGGAATGTCGATGAAATGTTCTTTAAACTACGAACCTTGAAACTCGCCACATTCTAGTATCCTTTTTAGAATCATAGACGAGCATTGGAATGCTTGGTTAATTTCCTTCGTCAGCGAATCTTCTCGTGTTTCTCTCACTAGTTTTAAAACGTCATCAGTATCTTGATGTCCTCTTAAATCCATACGTATACCACAAGCATTAGTAAAGCGTTTTAAATCAAGCATTAACATTGGAAATTTTGATATTTTGATATGAGAGACAGGTTTGTAAAATGCTCATTTAAACGTCTTACAACGATTTCTGTTGATGATGTTACTAAGGAGAAGAAAATATAAAAACTAGCCCCGCAATTCAACGGTTCGTTTTCATATCATCGTTTGAAACTTCCGTAATGACTTTGAATAAAGTGAAGCCAAGCGGTAACTAACTTCTATAATCCCAAAGCTTGCAGTACCATTAATTGTTTCAAAAGATTTGTACTACCGGAAGAGAATTATTAGCATTAACAGAAAATGGATCTATACAATTATATGACATAACGCCTGCAATAGACTGAGGATAACTTTAGTGACAAATCGAAGGATATACCAATTCAATCCACATGCCCATTTGCATCAACATGTTGCCAGGATCATCTCTTTCCTCGTCCACTTTCGATTGCTCAAAATCCTTTTTTCTTTTAGCCTACAAAGTAACATTTCCGTTTCCTCCATTCCAGCTTCCAAGCTTTTTTTCTAATTACTTCACAATCTGTTGACTTCTTCCTTTTCTTTGTATTTTCCTGTTGTGTCTCTGGATTTGAAACACCTGGTTTAGTAGTTATTGGAACGCATACCGATATTTCCCATTTATGACACTTTTTCTTGAATTTTTTATTCCATTGCTCCAGCGATGGTTTCACCTTATTTTCTTCATCATCACTTGATTGACTAAGAGACATTTCCTTACCTTCGTTTTATTTTGTATTCTCCATTTCTCCATTCTATTGAGATAACGTCCCCCCCCCCTCATAGAGCCTTTCTTTTCCTTTTAATGCTAATATTTTTATGATGCCATCTGCATTTCCTCTCTGAGCAAGCCTCCATTGTCTCTCATATTTACTTGTAGAACCACAGGCAAGTCAAGATTCGTTTATTTACGAAAGATATCAACTTTGTATAGCGGAAATATTATTTTGCTTGTACATTGGTATTCACGTCTTGACCCAAATTTTCTAACTTAAGATCATCAAAGCAACTGCAATCAAAGTCACCTTGAACTTCAGATGATACCAGATTTATCCAGAGCGGAATGGTTGGTAAATATTACGTCAATAACTTTCCCAACAACTCTGGACAAGATTTGTAAGATTAATCTCCTTTACAATTTTATTTTCCTTACTGTTATCAATGACTGATATAAAAAATGATACAAATTTTGATTGTTGTACTTCGATTTATAGCTAAACGTATTCAGTTTGTGAAATATTACATGGTCTGCTTTCGAGAGTGTCTTGGATTTCATCTGAAAAGAATTCCTCCATATTGTAGTTATTTTTAGCTTTCTGCATTACACTGGTCACGGTTAGTACATCATTGGTTACGTACTGCGAGCAAAACTTAATATGCGCATTTTCCACAATAGTTGCTACATTTTCAAAGTACTGCAGCTGCGATTAGTACTAAGCTGAAGTCCAATAACAAACCCTTTGGTCAAATGCTTCCAGAAATTAGCTGTCTATTTTAAATAACTTTACCTGTGTAACTTCTAAGTAGTCTTAGTTATCCCTACCAGTCAATCCCTACAATTTCCGTGGAGGTTTCAATTATGGAGCATACTGTATACAGCTAATCTCTAAATAGGAAAGAAAACTTCAGCCTAAAGATATTTATTTTATGTAGTTTTATGTGTTGGATTTTATTTACTCCTCTTGATGCCACCACCATCTTGAAAAGATGCCTCGGATATCCAACAATTATGCATTTGAAACTTTAATAGTTACATTTACAGCCTTGATTTTGGGAATAACTCAACGATTGTCCACGAATATTTGTAGACGATTTAATGTAATACACAACTAGATACAATACTAGAAAATAATAAACGTACAAACTGATACAGACCTTAATCAATAGACTAATTAAGCAAAGGAAATCATGCTCGTGATTTTGGAAAATTTAATATAGTCATGACTTGCAAAGAAGTTATTTTGGTCAAAGCATGCATATCCATCATATGTTTATCTGATATAATGGGGAGAATAGTTTTGTTATGGAGCAGGTTTTACTTTCATTCCTTCAATGAAGCCATAGTTATTTTGATATAATGTTGGTAGTTCGTTCAATTTGACTAATAGGAAGTGGGATATTTTCTGTTGGCAGTATATTATAATATGTCACATTACCGATAATCTTGCTACGACCTAGACATAATTGGGAAATCATATTAGCGCCCTTCGAAGTTAGTATTGAATATAGCTTCTTAGTAATAATAATGATGGTTCATTTTATTTTAATTATTCGCTGATAAGAGGAGTGTGCTTTTAGAGTCCGAAAAATTGCAACAGTCCCTTGTATGTATGTCGATATTTAAAATGTAAATCAAAGTTATAACAACTGCAAACACTTTAAGTTGTGAAATTGAATTATTTTGGCGTAATGCTCCTAATAATGCAGTGGGTGTAGGAGATTCGTTTTCTAAACTTTCAGCTCTGAAGAGCTTTACAAACTTACGCATTTCACAAGACTGTACCGCAGGAGCACATTCGCATATTGCATTACAGACATCGCGTTTGTGTACGCCTATGTATTTTGCGAAGAGGTCCTCCTCCGCATTGCGCTGTGGATATGCCTCGAACCCGCAACCTCTGGATTCCAACTCGTTACTTCTACTGTGCTACAGCTCATCTACAGTGTAGAAAATTATTTATATCGATGTGAAGATTATTAATGCATAACCATTTCGAATTTATTTTGCGACCCATTTGTAAGTATAGTATCCATGTGATTTTGTTATCGTAAAGAAGAGGATTTATATTATATTATAATAGCATAACATTCGATTGGATGAGCATGCTGAGTCAGTGGTTGATATCGATGAAATCAAAATTTCATAATTATCTATCTCGATAAGTCTTGATTACAAAAGTGTATGGCAGACTCATTCGAAGGTTGATATTGGAGATGTTTTGTCACGAAAGTGAGAATAATATGATGATTAATGTTGTGCATTGTTGGTTTGATTTTTGTAAGGGTACAATCTGCTTCATAAGATTTGTTTCGGAAAGCTCTGGTGCACACTGTATCGATTCTAATTCAAGTTGACACCATTTCTTAGTTGTTGCACGTACCCATATTGGGAATCCATGAAGTAGGTTTGGTTCTAAACAGGCTGTTGAAATCGTTTTTAAAATGTCTAATTAAGAACTCAGGTAAGTTTACAATATCTAATAAACATGAATATTAATCCTTCTATTTTTTGCATTATCCAGAAACATGTGTATGAAAGAATAATTTATTAGCAAGTTGAAGATCCAACCGTCGTGCTTCCTCCTCATTGTTACTTTGTATAAGATGGAGATATAATGGATAAAAGATTTTCTTTATTAAATTGTACAAAATACTAGGATGCCAAGTTCCATCAAATGCGCCGCTAATCTAATATCTAAAGATATAACAAGGCATACGTGGATACGTAGTTAGTCATGATGTTTTTGTTTTAAATTTAATAATTATGTCAGAACTGCACTCTTCGCCACAACCTTTTTAGAAATATGCTATCCAGTACCAGTGCGAGCTTCAAAGTTTGGTAAAAAGGACAACATTCCCATAATACTAAACTTTTAGTCACACAATTTTATGAATGTGTATTTCAGTAACAGAAGGTGTTTAACCTATAATGCCTGGATATACCTTCTGCCTATTGCAAATTTCCAAATACCCTTATGATTTTACGAAAGATGGGATGAACTTATCAAAAAGCAAAACTGCAAAGAAATTGATACAGATTTAAATATATATATTTGAATATATATATATATATATATATACAGTACCTGACACCATAGTGTAAGTACTGACCATAGCATCTGATGACGTCGTGTCTTCACAAAGAAAGTGTTATTTTTCAATATTCGTGTGCGTTTGAAACTTCATCAATAATTAAGGATTTCTATCGTGCATATATCGTATTAATAGATAATGTCATGACATTCGCTCTCCTTCACAGATATTGTCTGTTTTACAGATGTATCTTTTGGTACCATTATTAACTTTCTTCTAATATCTCTGTGGTACTTCATCGTAAGGAATCCAAACAATTTTTATTCTTACGCATGTTAGTGTCTTGAATAGGTAGGCACAGGTTCAGGTGCATAGCGCTTCTTGCTTTAACTTGGACCAAGGGGGTTTTATTGAACACCTCCTTGCTTGGACGAAGTTTCATATTATCAACATCAAAAAACAGGAATAATATCAGATGTGTAATAGTGTGGGGTATTTCTCATTTCGGATGAAGCACCAGACTCACGGATATAATACAGTCTGATTACATCAGTAGCACTTTATTGAGAAAATTAAAGGTTACAAAACATTTTATTGTAACATTCGTTGTCTATCATTTGACAAGAAAGACAAGTGTTTAAATCAAACTAGTCCAATGACATGATAAATATATCATATCACTATAGAAGTGTGTAAACTTGTGCAAACGGTTTCTGGTTCAACATATAAAAACGAACTGGAACTGGAGAAGTATTCGATGAGAATACCTCACACCCTAATTTGCTCCATAAACGTTTCTAATTTGAAAGGTTCTTGTATGTTCTTGTTGCCATGGTAATACGCAAATTACACATTGAGATGGTTACTGATAATGGAGCTTGCTTGCACGTGAAGTATTTATATTAAGGTTGGTATTTAGTTTTCTAAGTATGCCTTCCTAAATACTAAGGATAAAAGATATTACATAATTGTCACACTAGGACTGAGTTTTCCCTTTTCAAAAACATCTACATGACCGGATGAATATTACAATCATGGACAAAATATTTGGTATTGGCGCAGTTTTAGGCCCAATTCGTGCTTAGCCACTTTTTTCCTCAGGCAACCAGAAAACAGGAACGGGATATGGTAACAAGAGACCTGGTATAGGATTATTTTGTAAAATAATACCAGTATTACAATTAAATAATACCTTTTTGATTTGCTATTGGAGCTTACTTAATACCTTTTTATTTTGACTACTAATGGAGCTTTTAACTTTAATATCAGTACCATTGAAAAAGAATGCATGAATTCATAACAAACATCGATTCCTTTAACTGTCATGTAACATCTTTTTCCAAACATTCTTTGGACCTACACTCCTTCACACAATTTTTAGGTCGACGATTACTGCAATACCAAAGTATCTTCTTAAGTTTTACCTAAGTAATCGGTCAAAAAAGTTTTTTTTAAAGTTTATCGGAAAATGTTCAACTACAAGACATTATCGCAATACTTTTGAAACTCATTTTTATTATTTTTGTACATGGCCTCCATAAATTATATAAGTGATTGTAGCAGCAAGGTCTAAATATTTACGGGAAACTGGTAGATTGTGACATTTATTTCACGTTGATATTTTTTTGTACAATTTTTGTAATAAAATAATTCCATTTTTCTATACATTATTGACAGGTAACTATAAAAACTCGAATTGAACGTCAGTAAGCTTGACTCTGACTTCCCCCTTGTACATCTTTTGATGTTTTAGAAGATTTCTTAGGAAGTAGGACTGCCTGAATATTCGGTAAAACACCTCCTTCCGCAATAGTGACACCTTTTAATAGATCGTTTAATTCTTCATCGTTGCGTATAGCCAGTGCCAAGTGACGCGGGATAATCCTTTGGCGTTTATTATCTCTTGCTGCATTTCCGGCTAATTCCAATATTTCTGCTGTTAAATATTCAAGGACGGCTGCTAGGTAGACTGGAGCGCCACTACCAATTCGTGGGGCGTAACGACCTAAAATAAATAGACAGTTTTTCTGTACAGAACTATGCTTCAGAAAAACGCTTATGAACAAATTGCTGGAATACTAAATATCACAGCAGAAATAAGTAACTCTACGGAAGGTATTTAAATGCACCCTTGGAAAAGTAAATGGAGAAAAGAGTAGAATCAATTCCAATATAATTTATCCTACCTTCTCAGTAATAAGAAAAATTCTTACAGTATATAAAGATACCTTGGGAAATAATGAGAATACAAATATCTGAAGCTGAAGACGATTGTTCGACAGTACTGAAAAATTATTTGGCATGAAAACAACGAAAAGAAAACTATAACATCAAAAGATTATAAAATATTTATAATGTTATTGAATGTTTCTAAAAGCATTCTATTCCATACTGTAAGTCATTTAAAACTTCTGGAATATATCCGTTAAATTATTACACAATGAGGACTAGCTAGCTACAAATGGTTTATATTTTCAAATAATTATCGGAAAACTACGACACCATTAACAAATGTTCATCAAAGAAGATCGCAGAAAGCAAATAATCTGGTCAGAATTGAGGTGGATCATACTAGTAAGTAAGTATTTATTCGCTGTAAAAGAAAAAAACAATACATTACAAGTTATTAACTAAATAAAATATGTTTTTATGCCAGAAATTAAATATAAAAATTAAAGAACGTTAAATACATCAATAAAATCATCGTGATAACACAATTTAGAGTGAACTGTATTCCAAAAGTGGTCCCACATATTAACATAAGACATCAAGACATTCATCATAACATAAGACATCAAGACATTCATCATAATTATTAGACAGACGGGAAGATTCTATATTAATAGTAAATGAAAACATCATTGTGTTTATTATTAAGTTCGTTGTAATAGTAGTTCTTTTCTAAAAATTTATGTTTAAAATTATTGGCAGTATTAGCCGTTTTGTGCTATTAGGTAGTTTATTCCAAAGGCTAGGTCCTAAATATGAAATCGTTTTCCGTCCACTAACCTTATTACGTCTGGGTTGTAGTAGTTTGTTTGAAGATGTTCTAATTTGTATATTGTGTTGGTCAGCAGATGTGAAGATTTCATCCATATACCTGGGAGATATATTATTTTGCCGTTTGAAAATGTGTATTTACACGTTGTTTAAATCTTTCTCTTACAGGAAGCCAATTTATAGCCTTAAACTCATTTGTTCCAATGTGAGATCTTTTACTAAGATTAAGGCAGAATCTAATGTACTTATTCTGGCCAATTTTGAGTTTGTTTATAGATTTCTTAAGAAGATTTGTATACCAGGCAAACACTGCATTTTTTTTCTCCTATCTTTTCGCATAGAATCACGTGTTTATGCCAATTGTTATTTATATATACAACAAATTTTTAACTTATAATATATTGTCTATATATCTGTTTTATATTTGTACTTACTGTTTTAATATCTTATTCTGTACACGCACAGAACTCACATGGATAACAGAAATTATATTTTTTCTGACGTGATATATCCTGTATAAATATTCGTTTAATAAAATAATAATCAAAATCAAAATGGGGCTGAATGAGGGCATTACACAACAAACGTTTTTAACACTTCTATTAGAAGAGTTAAAAAATTATGTTTTCTCCATAAGAACTTAACTGTTTAATTTAGTTAATTGTATTTGGTTCTCCTGGAGTATTTTCGTCTAATATGTATGCATCCTAGATAGTTAAACACTTTGTGTTGACTATTCTTGATTTTGCCATGGGTGATGATATCTAATTTGTTATTCTTAGGCTTATATTTCCCTGTGAAAAGTATCGATTTAGTTTTATCTTCACCGAAATGGATACTTAATATATTGTCAACAAACCAATCACAGAGTTGGTTAAAGTCGGCGCACCCCACCCCACCCCGAATCGTTCTTACGGCCCTGCAGGATACTTATTAATGCTAAAATAACTCGTTTGTATTCTTTTTTATACTAACCCAACAAGACTATACACTTTCTTAAACGCCTACCAAAAAAATTCTAGTTGCGCGCCTGAAACCATCTCAAATGATGAATTTCAATAGAGTACAAAGAAATTGCCATGGAGTATAATTCTCCTCAACCGACAAAGAGACCAAGAGCTAAACCGAAAATTACTTGGATGAAGACTAGTCTACGGATTATTTTTGGCCGCTCTAACGTCCCGTCTAATTTAATTTGAGTTACCAGCATTTATATATGTATCCATGTTATCATGTATGTATACATGGATTGCGTGTGTTTTCATGGCATTATGTGTGTTTCTATGTCATAATGTATGTATTCATGCCATCGTATTTGTATTCGTGCCATCGTATATGTATTCATGACGTCGTGTATGTATTCATGCCATCGTGTTTGTATTCATGACGTCGTGTATGTATTCATGCCATCGTGTATGTATTCATGTCCTCGTGTATGTATTCATGCCATCGTACATGTATTCATGCCATCGTTTATGTATTCATGTCATCGTGTTTGTATTCATGACGTCGTGTATGTATTCATTCCATCGTGTATGTATTCATGTCATTACATTAGTTTCGTAATTACAGACCAGTTCAATTAAATTAGACGTAACGTTGTCTGGTGTCTAATGTACTAGCTAAATGAGGTCAAAGAAAATGCAGACATAAACATTACAGATAATATAAATTGAAAATATAATAAACTAAACTGTGTGTTAATAGGAGATAATGCACGATGATGATAAATAGCATGTTATAAAAAGCAACGGTTATGCATTGATGATGGGTTATCGATAACCGCTAGAAAAGGCCTCTGTAGAAGAGGTGTACGACATAAACACCATTCTGACCAGAAACCTTCTTCTGGGTCTCGTAAGTATTTAACGTTAGTTGTTATATCATGTTTATAATATTTACTTTCCTCAAGGTAGTTGTTAATAGTAAGCAATTTTAACCATGCTATATTTATTCCCTTATAGATGTAACAAATATATACTGTAGGTTTTATTTTAACATTTTGTTTACAAGTTATGAAATTATACGTTGTATGCGGGATCTAACTGAATACATAGATACAAATAAAGTAAGCAAGTCTCACCTTTTCGCAGAAACCTGTGAATTCTCCCGATTGGAAACTGGACACCAGCCATCTCAGAACGGCTACGTTTTTGTCGCTTCTGTATTATAGCCCCTTTACCTTAAACAAATCGGATAAATTATCTCCAAGCATAGTGAATTAAGAATGAACACACTCACAGACGAATCATATGGTGAAGCTTCCTACCAATTTCCTTAACTACTTTTACTTTCTGTTGATTAACAGACATACTTCAACAAACATTTGCTTGAGAATCGTAAATATCGTAAGTAAATGAAAATGGCATATCAAAATAGTTCCAAAAACGATTTATTTTATGATTATTAAACTAAAAAAGAAAGTTAACTAACCTTTTCCTTTCCCGCTCATTTTGACTTGTAGCTTCGTTCACCAAGAGTAAAAAAAGTTTTCACTCCTGCTTCCTTATATAATTGCGCATTAGTGTTACTCACAATATTTATACCTACTCTTTTGGCTTCATCTCAGGGGAGAAATTATTTCATAGAAATCCAAGTCAAACTACTGATCATAACACTGTTATTAGCGATCATTGGACTCTCCGTTACAGTGCTTGAACATTATCACGTACAGATTGCATAAACTTTATATTGCGATTTGTGTTATATAGTGCGTTCGTATGAGATGCGGCCCTGGGTTTACACCTGGAAGCCAAAGAGTCGCATCTAGTTTGGCACTAGATATAATAAATCAACATAAATTAACAATTTTATTTATTTATTTATCTTTTAAATTTAATTTAGTATTTTATTGTGCGACTTTTGCAGCTTGCTGGTTTTTGGTGTATTTGTGGTAGATGAAGAAGATGTATAAATGAAGTTTTGTAAAACATCACTAATAAAATAATAGGTAAATAATAAAATAAAATATTACATAAAATATTGTGATTGTTAAGGCTATGTACAATAATATCATTCAACAAATTAAAACTTGAACGAAAACTAAATAGCATCACATAAAATTTAGTTTTCTGTTAATTTTCAAGAAAACCGTTATTAAATTAGAATACTTTCTCAAAACTATTTTGAAATATTTAAGGACAGCTTCTATGTTAGGGCTTTTTTATCGTTCTTGAAGATTGCGGTTATTTGAGAGAACATAAATGGTCTTTAAAACCAGTTTCCATTAGGGTCTCAAATTTAAGGTTTGGATCGTCGGTGAAGATCGTTATAAAAAAGTTCTCGGACTATCGCGGGGACTTGTAGTTTTCAATACAGCTAGCTGCTACCCATATTCTTTGAAGAGAAATTTAGAAATTGAAACTATTTTTAATACAGATAAAGAAATTTCTAAAAATTATATAATGGAAAGTTATTAACTTTATTAACTTTTATTTCCTTCATCAGTTCGATATCGCATCAATTTATAATCTTCTTTCTTATTATGGCACACATGTGTGTGTGGTACAATAACAATCCGGTTGATATGTGAAAATCTTTTGCACGGGGACAGCCGTTTCGTTACCCAAGCATTTGCTATTGTGCGGTGGACATAATGGTAGACAGGTTACGGAATGTTTATTTGAATTTGGTGTGTGTGTACAAACACACATTCTTGAACAGTCAGAACTTACGAATATCTGCGCGTGTGTATACTGCTTGTCGTCGAACGTACATCCTGGAATTGAGAATAAATAATATGATATTATATGATATTGTATATTTATATTAATAACATTGCCGATACACACAAGGGCGTATCACTAATCCACAGTAAACAAAATCCGTTGCAATTTGAATGGATGAATAGCAATTTCTTGTAAATATTTATTGCTCCAGGTGTAATTGCTTTGTGTAGTGCGCTAATTGTCACGTTTTACCAATGAACATAGATCAGACAACTACAAACCAAGTCCATACTTAGGCTATTTATTTATTTCTGAACTGTAGGACGGTAAAATTTCCTGAGGACAAAGTTGAATTCAAAAAATATATGAGTAAACAAGTACCTGATGTGGAGTGCACCAGACAACACACGATCACTAAGAAGATGTAGATTGTTTCCAAATTAACTGAAAAACGTATTCTTCTAGACATGTTCTTTTTGCTACCGAAGACGTCCCTAACATAATAAATAAAATAAAAGAAAGAAAGAAAGAAAGAAAGAAAAAGAAAACAGTGCAAGGAACTCTTTGTAACATATCGATTGAAGTAAACAGTGTAACAAATCTATTGAGATGCTGACAGCAATTGTAATTGTGCTGGTCAAATTAAAACGAAAACGAAGTTATTGTGGACATGTTTATTTTGAAGCTGTACGTCCTAGATTTGTAAAATCGGTCTTGCAAAATTTGAGAGAAAATACATTTTTGTATTATAAACATTCAAATAGATGTTAAATAAATTCCTTTGTCTCTGGTGTTGTTAAAAATGAACCTATCATTTAAAATGTAATCGTTGCTCCTGGGGCGGGAATATAAACTTCAATCAAGGGCTGTTAAACTACAAATAAAAATTCTCCTCTGCAGGTTACATTATTTTGTTCATTCTATCAATCAGCAATTACATCTTCTTAGTAGTGACATAAACATTGCAATGCAAAATGTTCAAGGTCGAAATCGTACTGTTGGTAAACTTTTACATACCATCAAAAACACTAAAATGTCGGTTATTGTCAATGATGAAAAATATTAAAGAAACTCCAGAAAAGGTTTTTACTAGATGTGTTAGCAATGGTAAAGCAACTTGGTCTGCCAACATGCTTCAGGACACTTAGAGCTGTGCTGGCCTGAGGTATAATTAATGAATTGGTCTCTATTATTTCAAAACTCAAAGGTATCCAACGCAGATACTACAGTGATACTACAGGCAGAGACTCCATTTTGGTAAAAGTGAAAATTCGAAAAAATTAAATATATTAAAAAGCATACACTACAAAACGAGAATACTCAGTTCAGGAAGCAGTATATAATATTATGTCATAACTATGACTGAAAAAGATGTTCGTCTTGTTTGCTAATAGCAGCCTTCCTTACGATGTTCTATGGTATCATGTTCCATGCAAATACAAGAGCTCAGAAAATATGCATATCATTTGCTATTTATATTTTAGAATTTTCGTAATAAATCATCTCTGTAATCAAATGGATTGTTGAATCGTTGAATCATTCAATACAATAGCCGTAGTAGACATTATAAGAAGAACAATGAAAGATTGAACCATGTATTGCTTCAGTTGATGCTGCTTTAGTAGAATATCAGGATAATACAATTGCCATCCCAGACCAGTTTTTACAACAAGTAAATAATGAGAATAAAGTCGTGCGGGATATTGATCTCAACTCAGACGTTCCTGCTGAAGAACTTGACACTAGACACTTGACACTTTAAATGATGATGATTTGAATGCTAAAATCCTTTGTTCTATCTCAACGAAAAGCAGAGATATATATTTAACTTTATTCTTGGACCAAAATTATGTAAAGAACTTCTCTGCTAAAACACAAAACAAGGTTTGCCATTATATTTCTTCAACACTGATAGTGGAGGCTGGGATAAATTTGCCTCCAGTGAAAAAAAAAACAATTTATGCGGATTAAAAGTATCCTTGGAAAAATATGACACTCTTATGGAAGCTGTTTATAATTGCTTTGGATGAAATTATGAGACAAAGAGATGATTCGCGTTTAATCAATTTGCTTAAGGGGGTGGGGGGGGGGGGGGTCCCTTCTATATTAATTGTTGAAATATACTTTTTTGTGGAA
>JANTOQ010951994.1:0-17812 GCA_027564595.1 Bythotiara depressa | reverse complement strand
TGAGGATGCTCGCACAAAATCAGAATGATAGCGTAAATACGGACCAGTATAATTTCTGACTTTAAATATATCTTGCGCCAGACTAGTTGATAGTTTATTTTTTACTTTATAAAGTTCAATTGCAAGTGCTTGTAAATTTTGATGGTGAGTAGACACAGATCCATCTTGTTTGAGTAAGTCGTTAAACGATGATGTATAGTCTTTATAGACTATTCTTAATGCTCTTTCGTGAATTTTATTTATTTTATTATTTAGATTTCTGCTATGAAACATCCATGGTAATGGAGAATATGCGAATTGTGATTCCACATAAGATTTTAGCAACGTTCTTTTCTTATCAAAAGGCAATATTCTAGTGAGTCTTATTAAAGCAGTGAGTTTTGTACCTGCTTTTCAGCAAAGGTTAGATACGTGCTCGTTAAATTTAAATCCGTGGTCTATAGATACGCCTAGTAGTTTTTCTTGTCTGCTTTCCCACAGTAGACTATTTCCTATTTTGGTCCAGACGTATTCTGTTTTGTTACCAGATATTAGAAAATGACATTTGTCGTTATTCAGTTTCATATAATTGTTTTCAAACCAGACGATCGCGTTGATAGAGTCATGTTCTAGTCTTACTATTACGTCATTTAAATTTGAATCACAAGTATAGATTGTGATATCATCAGCATAGTTACACACGTCAGTTTCTGTAAGATGCAAGAATAGATCATTTAAGTAAATGTTAAACAGCAATGGTCCCAAAATGGAACCTTGTGGGACACCGTATAATAGCTCAGTCCAGGTAATAAAAGTTGTATTGATCTTCGTTCTTTGCCATCGATTAGTTAGGTAGCTTTTTATTATAGACAGGGCAGTTTTGTCAAATCAATATGCATGCAACTTAGCCAATTAAAACAGTTCGTGGTTTAATGTGTCAAAGGCTTTTGATAAGTCCATTAATATAGCCCCAGCAAACCTAAGTTGATCAAATGATTTGTTCCATTTTTCTAGCCATGAAATTAGTGCGCTTTCGGCATTGTATCCTTTTCTGTATCCACAGAGATATGGCGATAGATGTTTATCAATAAAAGTTCCCATTTTATTGAGCACGAGTCTCTCGAATATCTTTGAGACTACAGGTAGAACGCTTATTGGTCTATAGTTTTTTCTTGAGTTGCATCATCTTTTCTTTTTTGTCAACCGAAATTCATATTAAAAATTGTTCAGCCTAATTTAAATGTATTGGAAACGGAACACAGGTTGCATCAAGCAGTATTGATTTTGAACTTTAAGAACCTCCTACAGAAATGTTCAATGATCACATTAATGTATTAAATGTTGGTAATCCCTTCATATCAGTACCATCCTCTGATGCCATTTATATATTGAGTCAAAAATTTAAGCATTTACCTGATAGTGAATTTTCCCAAGCTCGGACCAATATCGTGATGTGTTCTCTCTGTCCAATGATAGAATTGGCAAAACCAACCTGATTAAATTTGACATTTATACAACTGCTCTTCGTCTAAATTACTGTACCACTTCGTCGTGTTCCTCTCCAGCACCAACATGTCGTAACTAAATTGATTGACAGATACTTAGATATCGATTTACTTGAACCAATTGACTCCCAGTTCCGTGCTTCCACAGTGCTTGTTCGTAAAAAGAAATCAGCTGAGAGTGCTGATATCAGTGATCAATAAAGACTTTGTACTGATTACCGTGCCCTTAACAAAGTTCTCCTGTATTCAGGATGGCCTGCACCATCACTTACAGAGTGCTTGGATGCTGCCTGTGACTCTAACATATTTGGCTCCATTGGTTTTAACTCTGGTTATCACCAGATACCGTGTACTAACAGGGCTAAAGAAGCTCTGGCCTTATGCCACCAGGTGTCAACAATGCATCCGGTTGTTTCCAGAGAACCATGGGTAAAGCTTTTGTTGGTCATGAGAATCGTATTTTGCCTCCATATTTTGATGATGTTGTGATTAAAGGCACAACGTTTGATAATCATTTAGACAATGTGAAACATATATTGAACGCTGTCCGCACAGCTGGTTTTACACTTAATGTTCTCAAGTGTACTTTTTTTCAATACAAGATTGTGTATCTTGGTCACGAAATTCAACAAGGTGCTGTAGCTATTGACCCAGATCGTATTAAGACTGTCATAGCTTTTCCAGTTCCTCATGTTCCTTTGTGCCACAACTTAATGTTATTCTAGCACCATTGTTTGATTTGCTTAAAGACCAATCCCCTTTTAACTGGACATCTGAATGTAAACATGCCTTTCAGACTGTGAAGGATCTTTTAACACGCTCACCAGTTTTGAGTTCCCCAAGTCGTGAGGACCACATCATTCTGGAAACGGATGCTTGTGATACTGGTTCAGGAGCTTGTCTACAGGGAATTGACGCAACCAATATTGAGTATATTATTGCTTATACCAGTCATAAATTTAACAACAGCGTTTCAATGGAATATAGTTGAAAATGAAGGGTTTGGTTTAATCGATGCTGTTCGTCGTTTTCGTCATTATTTATTAGGTAAATTATTTACGATTGGTGTTGACAGCCGAATAATTGCTTACGTCAAGTATAAACACTGTTTCAGGAACCAGAAGCTGCTTGATTGAGAATTAGAGTTAAGTGAATATGATTACGTAATTTATCATATACCAGCTACTGACAATAGTATTAGTGACTGTTTAAGTTGTATAATGTCAGTAAATAATCTTCCGATAGGGTAGTAGCTATTATGGTTGCAGTGCCTCTTGTTGTGCCTATCGAAAGTTGGCAGAAGCTCCAGCAAGAAGATTCGCATATTATGGAATGTGCTACATACCTGCAATAAAATCGCACCAAATTTAATATTAATAAACTGGGTCCATACAAGCGCCGTCGCAAACATTTGCGCATGCTCGACAATGGTATTTTAACGTGGAAAAACAGAATCATCTACCACACTGCGTTCAAAAATATACCTTATGTCATGGCCACCCAACCGCGGGACATTTTGGCATCGACCGTACACTTCAGCAATTTCAATCACAATTTTTCTGGCCAGACGCTGCTACTGATGTTACAAACTGGGTTAGAAGTTGTCGAAAATGTGACGAATTTAACCCACCACCTCGTGGTTACATAAAAGCACCACTTCAGCCGATACCTAACGATCACCGTTTTCATATTGTTTGCTATGATTTGGCTGGATCGTTTCTACCAGTTACTGGTCTGGGAAATTGATATGCTATTATTATCGCAGACCATTTCTTACATTGGCCAGAGTTTGTTGCCATACCCAATAGTGAGGCACCAACTATAGCCCGTGCCATTTTTGACCATTGGTGTTGTCGTTATGGTGTGCCTGAACGTCTCCATAGTGATGGGGAAAACAATGTACATGGGTATGTTATGCGTGAACTGTCCAAATTATTGGGGGTTGATAAGTCGCAATCATCACGATTACACCCCCTAAAGGTGATGGGTTTGCGGAATCATTTGTGAAAATTCTAAAGAAATGTATTTGTAAACAGGTAGAGAAACGTGGGGCTGACTGAGACTTGCACATGAAAGCTACAGCTTTTGCTGTGCGTAACAACGCTGTGGCTCATACTTCAATCAGTCCAACAGAAATCGTACTTGGTACCAAAATGAAAGCTCCCATCGAACAGTTTTTCCCACATCAAGTTAAGCAGCAAATCCCCTTTAACAAAAGACAAGCTGAAGAATTTGCTAGATCTCTAACTAGTCAAGTTCACATTGCTACAGACGTTATCCAATCTGAGAATATGAAGATACATGCCTATTTGAAGGGGAAGTATTATAAATCGTCTCGCATTCATCAGTTCGATCGATATTGGTAATCATGTAATGTTGTGGTATCCGTATAAAAAGAATGGTGTATCTCGAACCTTCCAAACCAATTGGTGCGGACCATGGACAGTACAATCATTTACTGGCCCTTACAACTGTGTAATCGAAAATAAAATTGGTGAAACCAAAAATGTCCATGTAAGCCAACTAAAGTCGATGGAACCTCGCAATGATAGCAATGTACACAACAATATCACACTCCCCAATGAAATTAGAAATGCTTTGGACGATGATAATACTGATGAAATAAACCAGTATACCACTAAAGATATATTTGGAATCTTGTATGATGACGATAATGGGATGCACGTTAGACAGCAAGGGAACGCACCACTTGTTAATAAGAACGTAATTGGACCAGAATGGTCGACGTGAATGCAGCAAATATTCTTCCATCAAGAACACGATCGGGGTATGGTGTATAGAGTTGTACTGGCCATTAGGGCCATTTTCCGGTGCTGGACTTTTTAAGGGCCGTCATACCATGTGTAAATTAGTTACTTGCGTTACTGAAAAAGTGAACAAGTGTCTATAATTCTAGTGTTTTAAATCGTGTACAACAGTAGATAAATAGCCTGACACTAAGATGCTTATTTTTCCAATATCGAATGCAAAATCACATGGAGTAAAAAACACAAGTTTCATACAAACTTTTAGTCAGATTTACCTTCTCTCTTTTCGTCCTTTCAACGAGTGAACTGTGCTAAATACGAACTTTTCTTTTATAGATACTTACCCTGGAATTGTATTTGACTTCATTTATTGGTTTATTGATTAATTTATCATTATTATCTTGTTAATCATTTCTGATTAATGACTCGTATCCTATGTGCGTAAATAAACTTGAATACATGATAATCCCAAGCATAGTTAATAGAGGAAAACCTGGTTAGGAAAGCCGACAAACATCAAAAGCCGTTCGTATTGTCCATTCGCCGATGTTGAAAACCTTGTCACATGACTCTGACCGTGCACAATATTTTAAAATGGCTTCAAGTAAAGGTGCAGAATAACAACAGACCAAAGGATGCTATATGTTAGATGAAGATTTTGACGAGATTTTAAGAATGTTGGGGGAGGATGAATGTTAATATGTGAAAATATGAGTAGAATTATCGCGCTTTCATTTACAAAGTCTAGTAAACAAAGCAACTCAAAGTATAAAAGTCGTGTTATTGTGGTACTTGTTTAGACAATTTAGAAGTTATTACTTTTGCTGTGATACAGCAAAAACTTTCGACTTATCACTTCACTTGTCTAAGGAAGAGTAGATGAATACTTTAGCATACGTTATCTGAATGGAATGGAAAACCTCGGTCTTAATATTTGGAAGTTAAAAGTAATTAGCTATGTACCTCCCTATTATAGCTACCTAGCTAAAACTATTTCTGATTTTTGTTTCCAAGTCTGTCTTAACCAGATGATCATACTTTTTCTTCCTAATATGCCATTCCTGGAGTGGGGAATTCAATACATACCATACATATTTTTCTTTTGTGATTGTGTATTCTGGGGATGAATGTATTTTGACATCACATTTTTATGACATTGTTTTGCTGGTTTTTCTACTTGCTTGTAAATACTCCAGAAACTGCAAGGATGTGTAGTCAGTCAGTAAATAATTATTTGCATCTCTAGCAAACTGTGTTTGTAATTTAGGTAGAATCTGGAGGTTTTGCTTGTAAAGTATGCAATAAGATATGTCGCAGCAAGGGAGGATTGAAACCTCACAAAGATAGAAAACTTATGGTTTATGAAATTGACAGTAAACCAACAGAAGAAACAACAGTTGTTTTATTAATAGACGATATTAAAAAGCTAATAGTGAAAGCTTCAAAGAAGGTAACGGAATCAGACTTATACTCTAACCACCTAAAGAAGGAGTTGGAACTTTATAAAATAGATATATAAATGTTGAAAAATTACAGCACAAGATTAAAACTTGTGTTAAAGTAAAATATGTAGGGAAGATTTATTCCTCATTCTATGATAATATTATACAGCATAGTAAGTTTATATTTCCAGACATTGAACAACATTCGTCAAAACCTTTATTGACAACATTTACTGATATATTGCTTATAAAATTAAAGAACAAAACTGACGAATTATCAGCAGAAACAGAGTCAGACTGTTTTGAAATATTAAGGTCTGGCGCTGTTTGTGCTGATAATTCTGGCTGGTTTAAAGTTCTTGGGTGGCTACATCCTACATAAGTTGTGCCAAAATCAGAAAGATTTACGCAAGTGAAATTCTGAAGAAAGCCAACAATCCATGGTTTTGTTGCAGGCTGGAAAGTCTAGTGAAAGTGATCATGGACAGTTGCTAATATCTGCACTTAACAGGGGTGGACATTGGATCATTAGTTTGGATGTGCAAGAAATATCAGTTGTAGCTGAAAAGTAATTCAGACTTCATGTTAATAATCCTGGGCTCCGAAATATATACGTTTAAACATATAAAATAGTTTTTTCAGCTTGTTGCTCCAGTTACTGCTATAAAACCATCATGGAAAGTGGTGAAGGATAAACTTTACAGCATACTGCATCTATTTATATAAGTGCGAGCCTTTTCTGTAGTAAGGGACATTGTGCAGAAACACAAATTATCAATGTCGGCCACCAACTCAAAAGCTCTTCGAAAAGAATTAAAGATTGCTGCTGGTAAACCTAATCTTCCAGAAAAATAATAATAAAAGGAATACATAAATATGTTAAAATCAAACTATTATAACAAGTATTAATTTAAGCTTTTATATATAGTGTTTGTTTTCTCCAGGTTTTCCATCCTATATACCTTTTTATAACAAGATTGTTGAATACTTTTTTACAAAATGTAGACCTGTTATTAGTGATCTAGACACCATTATGTAGTTTATTTTTTGTTCATCTTTGAAAGCACTAAGTTTTCTATGTACAAATTATTGACACCCTTACTAGTCAGTTTTCCATAAACTACTCAATGTTTTGGTAATGTTTATTACTAATGTAAGTTTTACGAAATGAAAATAATTTTAAAAATTTAACCAAACATCTTATCCATTTTTTTAAACACTGTCTGAATAATAATGTCATAATAGTGTCATGATCATTACTGTACGGTCAAGATATTTTTCACATTTTTAATATTTCTTTTCTTTTGGGTCCACGAGTGTTTCTTGATGAACGGGAAACATCTCTTTGTATTCTGATTGTGTTATCATTGTATCCAAAGTGAGCTAAATCTGTGTTGTCCTTTCTGTTCAAACATATTCAAAACCTTCTTTTAATAAAAATCTAACACATTCAATTAATGAGTGTAATGTTATTATTATACCCTCATAGGTCTGCCATGATATAAACATTTTCTCACGAGCTGTCCATGTGAAGTTGCCTGGCCTTGCAGCAATGTTAGCTTTCAAAGTAGCAAAATGTGGTAAAAATGTATTAAGCAGCCATTCAAATCATATATCATTTTCTGTTATATATGGTTTAAGGAATGGTTTTTGTTTATCGTCGGTATCAGATCATAGTTTTTACATTTAAACAGTCAAATAAAGAATCAAACTTGTTACAAAAGTTGGCTGTTTCAGAAGCTTCTGTTGGCCCAAGTTGTCTTAAAAATTCAGCCATACTTTTACTTAAAACTTGAACTGCAAATTTTACAGTCATTACAGAGTATGATGCCAATTTTATGTGCTCGTTAGTTATTCTTGGGAGTAACTTGATACCATTTTCAAGGTCTAGGAAGTACATTTGTGCAATATGTTCCCATAAAATATATTTGTCAACATTACACATATATCGTGTGCACTACCTTACTATTTTTAGTAGATGAGGTCCATCTGAAAAGAAGTAAATATATCTCCATGCTGCAAACAAGATTATAGTTCTGTAGCAAGCACCTTCCTCATTTGGCATCCCGTATAAAGGTTTGTGGAATCTAAAAAATCTCCTGTTTGGTGATGCTCCATCAGCAGGTTCTGTAACAACCCACACATTATAGGACAATTTAAGTAAGTACACAGCCTCCCAAAATAGTGGCATCAGTTATGTTGCTGTAATCCCATCAGTTGCAAAATATGCAAAGCTGTATTTCAAGTTGGCTGCTAACCTTCTTATGAAAAATACCAAAGCATGTGTTGCTTAGAGCAAAAACTAAATTTGATTTGATTTTCATTTCATCAAACATTAGAGCAATATACCTCTCAATGTCAAAGTATTAATGTCTTGTATTATTTAGGTCGTCAAATACTTGCTTATGGAAATCAGTGTCAGGTCTAATAAGGTTTTTGTAATCCCTCAGGATTCTCATGCTTGGAAGACTTCGAACATTACTATTTCTTATTTATTCATAGGTTGATCGAGATTTGGATGCAAGCGATAAACAGTAATGAATAATCATGAGATGATAACGAGCACCAAAAAACACTGCATTCAAACAGACATTTTTGTTGTTGCCAAAACAAGTTCATGAATGGTGTCGTCTTGCCTGCATTTTTTGAAGGAATGGTAGTAAAGTCCTTTGTTAATTGATTATCAATGTTGTAATTAGATTTATTAAAATCTAATTTCATACGTTTTAACTCTGATTCTAATTGTGCACAGTTCACTTAGTTTGTCACAGTCAGAACATTCAGAATACTGACTATTATTATTGTGTTTGTCATCATGTCTTAATAATGCTCCAACAGCAGGGTTATAGACTTTGCTACTGAATGGTCTGATTGGTGTCTCTTCATTTCCATTTAGTGCAAGATGCTTCAATGATTTAGGAATCGCATGTTGAATGCGTTTGCCTGAAATTTCCTGTTTTTTGTTCCATGGCAAATACAAAAGTTATCCAACAGTCATACCAACTGGAATTCAGTAATATTTTTCATTGATCTCCGATAGTCTTTGTAAATATCATGATTTTCTGGTAAAAGTTGGTTGAACACCTGTATTGTTAATCCTAAGCAATCATCTATGTTAATTTGAAATTGGGGAACTGTAAATGGTTCAGTGCATTTTTTAAGTATAACACTGTTTGATAGAATATCTATTGTCCAGTTATTTTTTTATTTTTTTTTTCTATTCAGTTAATACACTGATACAAACTAACAGAACACATCAAGAGACAACACAAAACAAACAAATACGGACAGTTATCCCCGCTAGACACGAATGTGATATCGCCAGGGATAACTACCTTAAAATATAATGTAAAAATATATATTAAATAATTAAATAAGTACAATATAAGAAAAATGCACACAGGTCTTTGGTTTATATGTGATTTATAATAAAAGTGGAATATCAAATCGTTTTGATTGTATAATGTAATCAATGACTTTTTAGTGATTTAAGATATTTTATTCTGCTGGACAGTTTTTCGAGACATCTGTAATATATATATGTGACATTTGTGGTTGATATTCTGAGTGATTACTCTAGAACCTCTCATTATTGGTTCTGTTCCATGAGAGTGCTTTAGCATATTCAGGGTCGGAATAGCTCCCTGCTTTAGCTTCTTCTTGGTCATAGATTTTCCAACAACTAGAAATAAATTATACAAATATGTTTGTTGTACAATTGCTCATTAGAGTAAGGCAGGTAAATATTTTGCGATGTAATCTCCATTTACGGAAAGACTTTATTGAAATTAGCTCCCAGAGCTTAACTCGTGAATATTTAATAAATTTAATATATTTTAGTTAAACACTTGAAACCAAGGTGAACCAAGTTGGCTGATAAATTAAGTGTGTTTTTGTTTGGCATAGTATGCAAGACAACATATATGGTTAGGAAATCCACTTATACAGTTCCTCTGCCATACTGGAATGTACCTAACTGTGTATTTATTAAAATGTCTGAAAAAGAAATGCCACTTGCTACAATCGGGAAATGAATTTTCCAGCAATCTAGAGTTGTCAAATTCCAAATTATCTCCCTCTGCGCCAAACATGGTGACACTAAGCAGATCACTAAACTGGTGTTCCCAATAAACTCTAGGTATGGCTGTGCTATATTTGACAATGGGGTTTTTCTAAATGTTTAGCAAAGCAAACTTATGCTTTGAAGTTTCGAAGCTTTTTCATGGAAGATACAGGCACTTAAAGGAGAAGTTCACTCAAAAATGAAATATTTTAGAATCAAAGAGCTTCAAAAATGAGGAACGCTATTTTTTAAATCTCGTTCTGATCCTGAGATACTATTTTAAAGTTGGAAAGATTGTTGAATTTCTTGCTCTAAGCAGCAATTCTATAAAAACAACTTTTTTTAGGGAGAATGGCATTAATTTCTGCTATGATGGCATTTGAGAGAAGAAAAACTGCTGACAAATAACTGATACTCACAAAGATTTCTGCAAATGATAGGGGAAATCAGTTAATACCTAAAGAAACATAATTGGTGTGGTACATTATCAGAGTTACTAGTCCCAAGCCCTTTAAGTAGCCTCCTTAATTATTTGAATGACAAAGCAACTGTAAATCTTTAGAACTAGTAATCATGATACTTTAACACAATAATTTAATTCCTTAGACAGTAATTTATTTCTCCTATCAGTACATAAATTTTGGTGCTTATAGCAAATTTTCAGGAGGTCTGGGACTAGTGTTGTGATGTCACAATAAACTTCACATATGCAATACAAGTTCCTCGTTGTAACCTCTACTTATGAACAACGTTTCGTAACGTTTTGTTAAGTTGTTGTAAAATTATTCAAAAATAACATTAGTCAGCAGGTTTTCCCTCACATGACATCATAGTTGAAATTAGTGCCATTCTCCTTTTGCAAAGACTAGTCTTTTACAGAGCATCGATTGAAACTTTGAGATTTAGAAATAGTTCACGTCACAAACCTTGAAATTACATATTATAATATTTGGTGAAGAATATTTTCATTAGAACTCTCCACAGTTCAAAAGAGTTTACGTGGAAAAACTTTCACATTCATCCACTTTAGCTAAGGTTTTGAAAAGTAATTTGTTGTAGGTGTTTATGTCACAATAAAAGTTGAAAACAGACATTAAAACATAATGTGTAACCATGTCCTGAACGAACTTAAGCAGTTATTGTGCATCTAAGGTTATCTTCTCTAAAATTTATTAATTTACAAATTTTTACACTGGATAGCCTCTTCAGTACTTAAAGTACTGCTGTCAATGAAGGTCCTGTGATCGAAGCCTTGTTTGTAATTAAAGCTCCCATTTGAACTATGTTAGTTTCTCATCAGCTCTGCAAATCAAGCAGGAAGTTCCGCTCAAAACAACAACTCCGAAGTGAAACTGTCGTCCAGAGGCAGAATCAAACAATGGCTGTTCGGAAAGTTAAGCTTTAAGTAGCTAGGTTCCAGAAGCACACAAGGTGAGATTCATAACACAAAAACAACTGCTTATTTATTTTAAAACATTTATTAAAAAATATATGACTGTTGCAATATATAATATAATATAATAAAATAAACTATTAATAAAAATAGGTAACAAATAATAGAAAAATTTATTTTTTTACCTGTTAAAACACATTTTCCAGTTGCATCAATTTCCTGATCAAATTGGCAACCAGCATATCTCTCCGTAATCTCTTTGTCACTTCCAATTGCTTCAACATTACCTTCTGTATTTACAAGAAGTGAAAAAAGCCAGCATAGTTCTCAGGATCTTCAAAAATAACAATACTTTTTGTTTTATCACCACCTGACATGTTGTTCTCCATTTTTACAAACTTGGACTATCTGTTTAGCATGGCGGATAAGCAAACAGTACATGGTTCAGTTGTTTTGCTACATATTAATGTTATAGTAATAAAAGCTTTACAGAGCGCGATAACAAGAAATTGGGTAGTACGCTTACGTACAATTTTTAAACGACTCACGTACGTAGCACGTACCGCTCAAAAATAATACAAAGTACGTACTATTGGCTGCGTTCCGATACTTATGCCTGCACATCTATGATGCAGGGAAACAAAGCTCCCCTTCCCAGTGGGGATTTCATGGTCAAATAACGTTCTGAAAACGTTGAAGAAACGTTGCAACGTTGTTATAACGTTGTTGGAACGTTGTGTGACCATGATATGCCCACTGGGTTGCGTTACATAATAGAATGAATACTAGGATACAAACTTTCTTAATATATCACTTCTCTTTTCGTGCAGTAACGTCAACAAAACAATCTCATTTCCAGGATATTTTTTCTCATTTGTTGATATATATATATATTCCTTTCGAATAGAAAATAAATTTATCTTCTTTAGCTACTCCGAAACAACATAAAAAAAGACTTCAATATTTTATGTGTCTCGTTTTCGCGAGAACAGCAACCTCTGTAGGTAATTTGTTTTGATTGATAATTTAGATTGAAACACGCGAAAGGAACGTGTAATGAAGCCTCGTTTTGATAAAATCATGATTACTAAAGACTGATTTCCATGAGTACACAGTACCAACGGGAATAAATGTCTCACTTGTTAAAATGTAGAATTGTAGTAAAGAAAATAAAGATTTTCAGAATGAAACAAAAATTGGCAACCTTGCGAACAAAAGTATTTGCGTACAAACGAAGATGCGAGTGGTGTACGTCAAATGTTCCAGGGCTTAAGTCCCGTACAAACTGATGCAATATGTTCCATATATTTTCGTACGATTTGAAAACACGTTTAGTACGTTTATTGCAAATATATTTGAACAAGTGTACGTATGTACGCGCTTACGCCTATTTGTTGCACACTGCCTTAATTAAAACTAAAAATAATTTTTCATAGAAACTTTATAAATTTATAAAAAGTTCATTATGATATGATATATTTATCATGCCATGGACCAAAATGATTTAAACGTTGGACTACGTCTCGAGAGAAACTTCTATCATCATCGGGAAATGAGATTTTTGAAAAGATCACGTTATATACGCATAAAGAGGATCGAAATTTAATTACTTCACACCTCCATGGGAAATTGCGGTCGTATAAGGAACAAATTCCCGTATCGGATAAAGATAGAACATTTCACACCTCTACGGAAAATGATTTCGGACACTGATGCATAATCAATCCGTCAATTCCCGTAGCTAGTTATCACCGTCAATTGCCGTAACCAGTTATCACCGTCAATTGTCGTAACTAGTTATTCCCAACTTGGCCTTTAGTCAAAGCTGGTATCCATATGTCTGGTACATTATATGAGATGCTATTAATATGATTTTCGTTACTCATTGAGTGGATAGTGTCTTTGATTTTCTTCGCAACCGTATTTTGTTCATGACCCATTACACTCATGTTTTCCCAGTCGAATCTATGATCAAATTTCCAACTGTGATCGGCGATTTTATTTTTTGTGATATCTCCTTTGCGAACTGCTCAAGCATGTTCTTTTGATCGTTGTTCCAGCGTTCCTTTTGATTCACCGATATCGACTGCGTTACAGTCACCACAGGGAACTTTATAGACTGTATTATTCTGCTTCTGTTTTTCAATCCGATCCTTAGGGTGAGACAGTATATTCCGTAAAGTGTCTTTTGAATAAAATGTACAGCGAATATTATGTTTACGTAGAATACATCGAAACATTTCACTGGTTCCTTTTTTATATGGAAGATTGACATAGGCTTTGGTTTCATCTGGCTCATTTGCAACAGTACTTTGTATTTTTCTCCGTTCAATATCTCTTCTAACCTTTGCTTTTGAGCGTGTCTCGTAATCATCTGCCGATAAGACACTGATTATTCGCTCATATTCTTTTCTTAAGTCCCCTAGATTACTAATAATGTTTCTGCTCTTGTATAGAGAGCATATATCACACTTTCTTTGGAGTTTTGTTGATGATTTGAACGGACGTTTAGATATTGATCCGTGTGTGTGGGTTTTCTATAAACTAATAAAGATATGATGCCATTGTCATTCCATTTTATTAGAGTGTCTAAGAATGGAAGACATGCGTTTTTCTCTTTTTCGACAGTGAATTTTATTTGTGAGTGTCAATTATTGACGTGATCATAGAATTCTATGACTTCTCTAATATCCTCTAACTAACGTGTCTTTCAATGGAACATTTGTATATAGTGATGTGACGTCAAATGAAACCATTATTTCGTCATGCTCCACGGACTCTTCTCTAATAAATTCAGAAAACTCTTTAGAGTTTTTAGAATGATTAATCCCAGATTTGGCGTAAACTTGTAATATGAAAGCTATGTGTTTAGACAGATTATACAATGGAGTTCCGGTGTATGAAACTATTGGCCCTATTGGAATCTCATTTTTATGTATTTTTGGTAGACCATAAAACCTAGGAGCAGGTAAGTTTGTAGATTTTAGTTTGAAATACAATCTTTGATCTATTATTTCTCGGTCTTTAAGTTTCTGAAGTTTTATTCTAGCTTCCTGCTTTATATCTTCAGTAGGATCTCTCTTGAGGTATTTATAAGGTCCGTTATCTAGATGATTATTACATTTATTTATGTAATCTTCTTTATCAGGTATAACTGCCACGCGACCCTTGTCTGCTGGCAGTATAATGATTGAGTAATCTTCCCTGAGTTGTTTTAGGGAGGCTTTTTGGTTTTTTTGAAAGATTAGCAACTGTAGGTTTTTCTTGTTGTAGAGTCAGACTAATTTTGGCTCTAATATTATCATCTCCCGCAGGTTTTTTAAAGCTTTTTATCGCATTTTCAACTTTTTGCCACGATTTTTTTGCCAGGAATTTCTTTAGTAGAGACACAAAAATTCATTCCTTTAGACAGCAGTTCTTTTTCTTCATCAGAGAGTTTATAAAAAGTTATTTTGGCATATTCCAAAGGACTATTAACTAATATATGTTTTATATATAACTTTGCTAGAACATATCCCAATCGTGCTCATTGTGCAGAGGAAAGCAGTATTCCATTTTCTTAATATCATCTTTCTATATTTATCGGTGTATAGTAACTTTTGTAGCTAACCTAGTTGAATGATTACGGGTAATAATAAGTGGCATATGACTACCATAAGCGCCTCTAAAATGTGTTACAAACCGCTGCTAAGGGCGTTGCTAAACCAAGAGATCTTTTAAGATATTTATTTTCGACAAAAAAATATTTTAAATGGAGATAGTATAAGTGGCATTAATATCGTTGGCATAAAGAACTAGCAGTGGCTTGTGCTTATTTAAATGAATAATTCAGCTCATGCGACTTACTATGAAAATATCTGCAATAATATGTATGGAAATTACAGCCTGCATACAGAGATGCCCGTCCAGATTAAACTAATCTCTGTCTGTGCAAAATTCTCGATATTTTTATTCTACTTTACACCACAAACTTAGAAAAAAATAAAGCATATCAAGTCTTTGTTACGTTTCTAATCGGTATTATAATTGTAACCTAATTAACAATAAAGCATTGTATAATTAATTCAAAGAGAGGCTATGCATGTGGAGGTGAGTAACGTGCTTGCAGAGTTTTTCGTGTATTCGGACTAACAATTAACTCTGGTTTTTATATGTATTTCTCATGAAGAGTTGAGTTTTAACTAGGGTTGATATGGTGAATTTACTAACCAATACATTTGCTTGTTGGCGTGAAATTACAGCAATAAGAAACACGGGCGGCCCCCATATATTTTAGTTACTTTTTCCGTGTCACGGCAATCCGTCTGGTCTAAAAATTATGGATAAGCTTAGATTTCTAAAACTGGCTATTTATAGTAATTTAACTGTATTTTTAGTGGTATATTTATTGACAACTTCGTACCCAGGGCCTCTTTTTAATTTTGATATCGGAAAGGCCCCGGCATTGTCTAAGTCAGGCACGTGACCAAATGCTCCAGATATAGCGGAGTATTTTTATTATTCTCCCGTTTCATTTTAATAATTATTGTTATTAAATGTCGGCAAAACAAGCAAATGATGTGTTATTTTCTGGACACATTGACTACAAACAACATAGAAGAGGAGAAATATTATGGAGAAAGTTGTTTGTGAAAAGAACAGAAGTCTTGTATGTTTATATGAGTTTGAAACAGGTTGTCAATGTTACAAACTACGAGTTCAATTATAAATTTTGCACGTTTCGTTATAAGAACACGATGGTTTTGTGTGGCCGCTGCAAGAAAGATTATATATTTGATTCTTCTACTTGTAAGAAAAGAAATCTTAAATTTGTGCAGATAGCCACGCTGACTGAATTCATATTGTTGAACAAGGATCAGATGTTTCAAATCTTTTTGTTAACAGTAAACTTACTGATAACTTTCAAGTTAGCTAGATGTTGATGTTGGCATGTTAAAACCTACATATTTAACGTAAATTCAAGAGGGACAAATTCTTGTTTTTCCATGCCGAGACTGAGCAGTGACGATTGAAAAATAATCATCTGATCCACCAAGAAGACCTTGTTACCTGTTCAATGGATGAAGCACATTGTGTACATATAAGAGATGAAGAATTTGGAAACACCTTTTACAACTTATGTGACTAAAAAGCTGCTTCAAAGTTCAGTATTTTTGTCTAACATCCCAGAAAAACCAAGCTTCACAACTTAGAAAAGCACATTGTGCAAATATCTTACTCTTATGTAATCTGGCGAAAAACCCTCGGTTTTGGTAGAGGGTGCATTTATCATGAAACTTCTAGTAGCTGAGATTTTATTTTGCGGAGTAAGATCATGCAAATAATTTACTCGCAAAGTGACATTAAATGACCGTGTCTTAGGCCCACCCTATATTCCTCTAACGCCCACCCACGCCCCGATCACGCCCAATAATGTTCAAACACTGAAAAGTATATTATAATGTATGTAGTATATTATTTTGATTTGGCACCCGATTTTTTTATATATATAGTTTTAGCTTCTGCCTAGCCTAGTAAACTAAGCTCTGTTCTTTTCTTACTCTTTACTTGATGTCGTTTTTAAATGTAAAAGGAAAAGTCACTGGAAGCTTAAGGTTTGTTACATATTTTATTGTTCTATGTGAATATATAGAGAGTATTTTTTGTCCAATTTTAGGTCCAAGAACCATATTTGCTGTCACTATTAAGCAATTCCCGCTGACATTACTACGAGGATTTTAATACAGCTTCTTCACAAGAAGAAGAAGTGAAAGCATGCAAAGTTTCATTTCATAAAGTTTTACCATCTGAATCACCGTGTTTTAAATTTAGAAATTCATTGTTTTGAGTAAAACACGTTTAAACATCGAAAAAATGAAATTTAGCCAATATTATATGCAAAATTTATCTTCATTTGTAGTTTTTACTCATTCCATTTAATCCCGACTGATTGTTCTCGACCACAAAGTCCCTCCCGTTAGATCACAACACCGTTCTTTGCTTTGTTCTCAGTATAGCCGTTCATTGGTATTTCATAAATTTCTCCATTTCTTGACGGCTTAACGTTCTATTCCTTCCTATTCTGAAGCAACCGCCCTTTCAAAGGCGCAAGGGAACACGGTTAGTTCAGCATCAAAGTGCCAAATTTACCAAAGCGTCTTAAGTCTAACCATAAAAAGCAAACCAAAAAAGTTTAATAAAAAAATTATTCTTTGTAAAAAAGCTTATACTTTACTTTTGGCACGCTAATTAAGGTAACACATTTTTTTTCTGCTAACCGGTCACCACGGCATAAGTGAATGAATTCGGTTGTAACCCGTTGCTAAGGAACGTTATGAGCTATCACTTATCTTTCAAAAAAAATTGGGGAATATCTTGAGGAAATAGGTTAAAACGAACAACAGAATTGTTTTCGCCATAGTTAAGAAAATTTTAAAAGTATAGACTACCTAAAACGAGTTTATAAATAAAGTTATTTATGGTTGACCTACGAATTTGAAAATAACTGCAGATTTCCGTGATCCAATATTCCGTTTCACGCCGCAGCCCCGCAATCTTTCTTTAAAAAAGCTTAACCCTATTCATCCTAGGGGGCGGGGGCGGATCCCCCCCCCCCTCCCTCTCGGTTTTTTTAGTATAACTTTTGAACCACTGGTGCAAATGGGCTGAAATTTGGTGACTTT
>JANTOQ010950883.1:4398-17816 GCA_027564595.1 Bythotiara depressa | reverse complement strand
GTGTATAAGTCGATACCAGAGTTTTACAGTTAAAATAATGGTTTAAAATCTCGACTTATACACCGGCAAATACGGTACTTTTTAAAATTGTTTTATTCTTACTAATTTTTATATATAAATTACACACAGAATACATGTTGATACTGTAGCAGTGTAAATATTTTTAAATGTTTTTATCCTGTATAAATATTCTTAAATAAATAAATACATAAATAAATAAATAAATAAATAAATAAATAAATAAATAAAGATAAAACTGTTGAAAAAACATACCCAGACAGAGAATCTCCCATTTCTTTAATATTTTTCACCTCTACGTTCTCACCTTTCTTTGATTTTTTCTTGCCACCTAAACATTATATAACATACATAATACCTGTTGTTGTATGAATAATTTTATGTAAACAAAAAGGACAAGCAGGTCTCCTAGATTAGCAGCTTCTGGTCGATAGAACAGGTAAGGGAAGTCAGCAAAAGAGTTCCATAACTTCAGGAAAAAGATTGGCTTTAAGGATTGGGTTTGTTGAACTGAGACTTGAAGCAAGTGCACCCGATTCTAGACTAACCTTGGCCTCTCTGGGCTATGGTTGGACTGAGAAGAACTACTCATGGGGGATGGGCCAAGCTATGCCCACAAGAGCAATTTGGCAGGCAATTAACAAGGAATTATTCCACTTTAAATTGCCACTTTGAGCAAATATTATATATCGTACATATTAGTAGTATTAGGGTCAATGCTAATTTAAATTAAAGCTACATATTAAACACATACCAGTTTTTTTCTCAGCTTGATGCAGTCTTAATTCTTCCTCCATAAGATGATTCTGTAAGCTCTTTAGTACAGTAAACTTAGCTTTTGTGGATTTTGATGTTGGAGCAAGTATTTCTTGATAAACAGCTCTGCATGCATCTCTCAACAAGAGCTTTGGATACCTTACACCAATAAATCCTGAATTTAAATAAATAAATAAATAATTAAAATACTGTTAGTATAGTCAGAATGAAATAAGGTAGTGATAGAAATAAGATTTTATTTGTAATATAACTCATCTATGAGGGATCAGTTTTTTAAATTTAAAGATTATTACCACTATTTACTAACATGTGATTACATCTGCAGTGCTTAATGAACTGTTACTTATTAATGGTCCTATGATTGAATATAAACAATAAGAAATTTTCTCCACTCAACCAGATAACTCCAAAATGAAATTGTCACCCTCAGGTAGGTTCAAATTGATTTACTAGCATAGACAGCTCGGTATTGCAGTTAAATGACTCTTTCTCATAGGTCACAACAAAACTATCAGGCTAATGAATTTTTAAGATAAGCTGAATATATATTTAACTTAGTTTATTTATTATACAATTAAATAAATATTAGTTTAATTCGTTATTTTCATCATACCTATAGCAAGGATAGCCTTTAATGTGATTTCTTCATCTGCGAAGTCTGTGAAATACAAGCATAAATCAAACACTTGTTCACTTGTTGGTGTTGACTAAAATGTAGTACAGAAAAATATTGAGAATTCACAATTTTAGGGTCAGGATAAATATAATTTATGTAGTATTAACAAATGCCAATGTCAACATTTTACTGATCACAAACATTCCAATATGAACACTACTTGATAACTTTCATGTTTTCATAATAAGTTAGAAATGACCCTTCAGTAAAACAATTTGTTAAATACCTTCTCATTTTTTCCAGCTGTAACAGGAACATGTGCGTCAAGATCAAAATGACGGCAGAATAACCCGATAGTAAACAAAGCACGTAAAAGTGTTGGTCTACGTTCTTTTAGCGATGTTGTTTCTGAATTTTTGCTATGCTCTTTCTTGTAGTATATTAAAAACCCTGCAAATAGTTAACAGAAAAAAAAAGGAACATTACATAAAAATCACTTCAACACTGTCTCACAACACTCAATAAACCCAACTAGGATCACTTGGACTTAAACACATTTCTACTTAAATGATTCAATAACGTTGGACGTTAGCAAGTTGGTGGGTAATTTCATATACCCCCTTTATATATAGAAATAGAACATTGATTATCGGTGGTAGTGGCTAATCTAGAGTCACAGGGTAGGTAGGTGAAGTAGAGGAGAAAAAGGAAACTTTTGTGGTCACATTTCATGAAAATATGCCTCAAATTTAAATGTCTTTTTAGCAAAAAAGGCATTTGTCCTTAGAAATTTGTCCTTAGAAGGGGCAGTTTTAGAAAGTCAGATGCTTTTGGGGGCTAGATTAGGGCATGATTACATTTTCCCCCAGTTCATTTCATTCCATATACTTTGTTAATATATACGGCAAAATTACATTAAAAATGGTACTTTATCTTATGTGCTTAATTACTGGAAAATAAAGTTAGTAAAAAATGATACAACCTCCAGGTTCTTTATAAATGATAAACAAGAACAGGTAGGAAGTATATGTAGGTATTAAAACCCTTTTATCACACAGTGTCCCCTGGAATTAATTAAATTATTACTAATTTCTTCATTGTTTTGATTTTTCCAGGGGGTTAATTATTGGAATTACAAGGTAAAACAAATTAGGAAAAAGCTGATAAGACCCACAGGTTCCTGATTTAATTATATAAGTTTTCTATAGATTAATTTTTTCAGGGTGTACATCATCATGTATTAACTGGGTGAAACACTTACTCAAAAATCTATTAAATCCATCCACAATGAATTTGTAGTTATGCGTAACATTGTTTATAATCGATGCTAAACAACTTGCACACGATTGGACAACATTTTGAGATTGTTTCAGCATCAACTTCATAGAGTCTTCTTCTAATTCCGCTAAAAATTTTGGGTTCGGATGATCCATCAATGGTACAACTAATTCTAATATTTTACTAACATGTTGTATAACCAGACAATCGCTTACAGTGTCAATTTTCGAACTCAGATACGGCTGCAAGGTACTAGCATGTGGTATTAATAAGTTTGGATAAGATTTACAAAACAAGTATAAAGTTATTAAGCAAGAAACCACAATATGTGATTCTGATTTTAATTCTGGTTTCAAAAGTCTATGAAATAAACAGTCAACTAGCTGCTGGCAAGCGGTGATGGTTGGTGCTTTTGATGCTTGGTGTTCTGGATCAAGAAGCTAAATGTGAAAATATGTTTTCATTTCATTAATATGTCCACACATTTTAATTAGTTTGATGATTATTATGATAGTCTGACAATGCCAAACAGGTTTCACAGGGACAACATAAAACAATGAAGGATGCTTGTTAAACGTCAATTATCACATACTATAAGAAGACTCTGCAAAACACCTCAGCAGTTACTTAAATAAATTTGATAAAGCCAACATAATATATAAAAATATTAATAGGTATTGGCATGTTTGTTTGATACACAACTGAATTAAGCATGTAGATTGCAAAGACATTATAAGCATGTACACCAAAAACAGGAAACAAGCAACAATTAAATGGCAACATCTGTCCGCTGGAAGACTGAATAACTAATGCCCATTGCACATGCATGGTTTTTCTGTTATGCTATCCCACCGTTACCCAACTTTAGTAAACAAAAGTGTTCACTTAAGTTTAGAAATAAAAAATAAACAAAAAATATATCATGTGCACACAAATGCTTCTTTATATTAAGCAAACATAATCTTGTTGTGATGTTGCATTATGTTTAATAAGTATTTCTTTCCAGCACTAGTGGAAAAAAAGATGGAGTGCATTAGGCATTATCTATCTTGGTAATTTTTCTGGGAAAATTAATGAAATAAAATACGTTTAAAGTGATTTTAAATGCCAACATGCATGGCATGATATAAACCTAAACAAGTCACCACACACACACAAACAAAATAAAATAAAATTAGACACATAAAAACTATATTTTGCAACTTAGTATGTGTGCATTAGTTTGGGTACCCATACCGGTGCACCAGTATGAAAATACATTCCAGGTACATGCTGAATGGAATACCCATCTTCTCATTAGTAAAACCTAACAATCAGTATTACAATATTGCATAAATAATTGTTACTAGCAAATAAAGCAAATACTCACATTATGAAGCAAACTTTCCAGCCATTCAAAGCCTGTGTCCTTACATAGTGAGACAACTTTCGTAATGTTCACAGCTTTCTGATACAATTCATTACTATTTTTATTTACATTACTAACTGGTTGAAACCACATAGTGCGGAATACATCAGTCACCAATTTCTAGAAAGTACAAACCGAAAAAAGAACTTTTAATAACTAAACATATGATGAAAAATAACAATATAAACAGGAAAAAACCCAACAACAATGACATAAACAGATGGTTCGTCAATCCACATTTATTAAGAAAAACTAATTATTAGAAAATTCAATTATTATAATTATAAATTATTTAAAATTGGTGAATATTTTATTTATTTAAAAGTCAATGTGTACATTTATTACATTTGAGAGTAAAAACCGGAACGAATAGCAAGTTGTACATTTATCACATGTGAATCAAATTAGTAAAGTTGTAGGTTGTTGAATTTTAGGGTGGATTTAACAATAAAACAATCACTAAATAAAACAAACAAATAAAATAAAACAATCCATACAAGAAAACTCTGAATACAAACCCGGGGGTATATCGAGTCTGTTAGCCTCGAGTAGCATTCAGTTTAGTGGGTTACACAATGCACAGGGATTTCTTATGACTAGATCCACTGATTTTGTGAAGGAAGTCCATCTATGTCAAGACATGCTCCAGCAGCTTCCACAAAGAAAAACATTAAATGTACACAAAGAAGAATACCTTTATACCAATCTCATCATCCACCCTTCTGATCATCTTCGCACATATTTCTGGTATCTTTTCAAATGCTGGATGTTCCACACATATATCCCGTAAAATTTTGATGACACGTTTACGTACACTGATACCAGTATCCAGTATTCGAGCAATAATCATGTCATAATACTGACGGATTAGATCTGGACACTTTAATACAAATTGACCAATTAAATCGACAGCAGCTTCACGGACATTGGTTGATGGATCAAGCAGGCGAACATGGACACTGGCTTGAACATCTTCCTATAAAGAATAATAAATTCATTTTCCACATAATGTATTAGTGCATATTCCAGCACCTATTTGGGCACGATAATATTGCACGCAATATCCTTTTTGAAGATGTCAAATGAGGTCAAAAGTGCCCTTATTTAGGAAAATCACAACCATGCCCTTTACTGCTAAAAGATGCCCTACATATGTATTTCTTCAATTCAGTGCCCTCAAATCCCTTATATAAGCACACCATTCGAATAAATAACTCTTCATTTAAACAGTTCAATAACTTCCCCTCCACATAATGTCATAATATAAAACATAATATATTTTATGCTGAGGAACATACTTTGAAAAGTAACTTTATATTTAAACCAACAATTTTGACATGAATAATTAGCAAGGGCAGGTACTAATATAGAATGGTTCTCAGAAAAATGTTACTTAAATGACAGAGAACAAAAAAATTGAAGTTATTTGAATTACAGAAATAGTTGATAAAATCTTCAAATTAATAGTACACTGAAGATTACTTGGTATTGTCTCACTTACCCTTGTTTACTTGGTATTATTGTCTCACTTACCCTTGCTAAAATGTTCGAATCTACAGCAACAATCATTGTTAGAGCTTTCACAGCTTTTGTTCTTAAGCCAATAGCTTGTTCATTGAGCATCTTGAAAATTTGTTGCATGTACAAATCAAAGCTCTGCGAAAAAGATCGTGATGAAGCTAAGTGGTCAACAACTACACAAGCATCCTCATAGGTCAAAGGTTGAGCAGATCTAAAAGTAGAGATGTATGTAAAGTCACTTTGGGAATAGCATCTTATCTTCATTTTTATATGTTATTAGGAAAAACTTACTCAATGCCCGGATGTTTCCTTCGATTGCTCTTTCTTTTCGTTGGTTTTAAAACATGTGATTAATATTAGAAAATAACAACACTCCATATTAGCTAGAGCTTAAAATGTAAACAAACATCATATCGTTCCTATTATATAACAAAAACAACTTACAAAACTGATTGAAAAAAAATTAAATTTCTCTCTCTTTAAAACAGTTTTTAATGAGAATCCATAATGATCACACACAAAAGTGAATCCTAACGACTTGCAGATAGAAAAAAAAGGTACTAACAAATTAGACAATACAGGAAAATAACGTCCCTGAGTTTGTGCTGTGCCCTCATAGCTTGGCAGTACTTTAACTTTGGGTCAATATCATTGTGTATTGACATTGTAAACAATTGACATAGGGTTGTTGTCACAACCATACATGAAATTAAATAGAAAATCACTAGAAAGATCTCAATAAAGGAAATGGATTGGCCACATAATGCAACAGTGGGAATATACTAGAACTAACTTAAAAGGGTCATTACATAAAACAATGAAAGATGTACACTGTAGCTAAACCTCAAAAGAAACAAGCTACCTTAAAGTTGATATAGATTTTTCGCCTGTCAATGAGTGATAAAATTCTTTCTTCTCTTGGAGTACTTGTAATTTCTCAGCTGACAACTCAGCTTTTGACTGTTCCTCATCATTATCTGTCTGTGTTGCAGCACCAGGAATTGACAACATGGGTGCTATCATTGATTTTTCGATCTCCATCTGCACATCACGTATCCATTGACCAAGATAGAATTCTCTAGCATACTGAAACATTAAATGCATTCATACATTAAAATATATAACTTTAAACAGTTGTTTGTGTTATATTTTCCTATCTAATAAATAACTGGGTATCATAATCACACGAAGCTAATGCTATTTTTGAATATCTTTAAAAATAAAAATGCTCCAAGTTCTAAGTTCTGTTTTAAGTTTTTTAAATAATTTCACATGACAGTTATGTTACTAACGATCAATCACACTACAAAAAAATACCAAAAAATCAAGTTCCTATTTTATACCGAAATAACATGTTTGGAGAGTTACAACACTGCCTGAAAAATACTTACTTTAAAGGAAGGATCATTTTCACTGTATATTTGTAAGTAGGCTAAGAGATATTTGCGAAACCTTTCATCGTATATTTCCATATCCTTAAAAACAAAAGCAGAGAACAATATAAACTTTATACATTGCATGCACTGCACAATTTCCTGATTATTTGAAAAAATGTGTCTCATGAGATACAATTCTAAAACTGGAGGAGTAAGTAGTCAAAGTTTGTTAAAGTTCCAAACTTACGTATTTAAAATTCCTTACATTACTATTTTTAGTTTTCTTGTCATAAATAACAAGATAATTATTTATATATGCTTAAAATGCTTATATACATTCAATTGTTATTTACTAGTTACTATGGCGATTCTAAAGCATTAAACCTAAAAATGTTTATTTATACCCTTCAGATCACACTATTATGTCAAAATGAAAACAGGTTGTCAGAAACAGATCTGCTCATATAACAGGGTGGCCACAGAAAGGAAAAAATCAAATCACAGAAGTTTCCGGGAGTATTTGCTTACTAATTACAATTTAAAAAACATATTTTTAATCACAAAGATTATTAAGTGTATAATAACACTAAATCTGAACATTCTAGGAGTGTGCTATACTTTCAAGGATTTGTTGGAAAATGAAATTGGATATGTCTACAAGTTTCAAGGAATTGTGGCCAGCCTGCTTTGTAGACTAAATTTTCTCACAAGATATCAATACCTCAACTACAGGAATTTCTTCTGCATCTGGACTATTTATCAGCTAAAAAAATAGGAAGAAAAACATTATAGAACAACAAAAAAAACAAAAGGTTTTCATTGAAATTCCTCTTGTTTTCTAATTCAATTAAAAATGATGTACATTAACACAGTTCACTGGATTCATAGTACTTTTATCAACAAATAGCCTGTATATCTAATATCCAAGCTAAGCCTATTTGATATATACATCCTGTGTTGCATTTTTACACATTTGGGATCTTAAAAATATTTACTTTGAAAACATAAATGATACAGTATTTATCATAAATGTTTTTATTACATTTACTGTAAATCCTTTTATTTATGTCTATCATTTACTGAAAATGTTTTTATTTACTAGTAAACATATTTCATTTAAGTATAACTACATACTATGAAAGAGTGTAATGATAACATAACATCACCTGTCATGATTACTAAAAATGGACTCAAAGAAGCAGATAAATATCAAACATTCTTGAAAAACATGTTCTTGGCATGGACTAGCATTGGAAGAAAAAATACACTTTTGCAAGTGACTTCAAGTTGCCTTTCTAACAATACGTTCATGAAAAGTTATTCTAATTTTCCTTTTTATTTCAGCTTTAGGCTATCCTAAGTTATGAGACTTTGAATTTAGTTATTTTTATTCCTTGATTGTCATTCTTGTTGACACCACATAACGCATAAATTTATGTTTTACTTCATTGTTTAAATATGTCTGATGGAAAAAGAAAAATCATCATTTATATTGTTTGTGAGAAATTTTGTAGTTCATCATAAACCTCATAACTTGATAAACCTTGTGGTTTAGATACTTTATCAATTTCATGAACCAGAATTTAGGTGTTTTGTGGGTAATTAAATACTTTTCTAAATTTCTAACAAAGTATTTTAAAAAGAAGCTTAATACAACTACTTTTTAAATAGACTGGTTAACTATAACAAATCTTGGAATCAATACATTGTTTCAAAAGCTAAAGTCAACGTACAAAAACGTGACGATCACGTACAGAGCTTACGTAAAAAAAAGATTCAAATGTTTTATGTATATTTCCTCTGCTTTATGTAAACAAACAAACTCTAATTTTCTGTTGTTTCTGTTGCCTTTTTGAAAACAAATGTATCCTATTAAATCTGGATTTCCTCTGATGTGGATTTTAAGCTGTCTGAAGTTTTAAATGCAGAGAGTATGGAACATGTTTACAGTGTTGTAAACAGTTTTTGAGATAAGAAATATTTTCACCTGAATTTTACTCATTACAATAAATCTATTTCATAAACGCTTTTAGGAAAGTAAAATCATCAAACTATAGCCTCTCTTGTCTTTAAATTGCTATTTTACATTTAACATAAAATACTAATGCGCTATGAAGGAAGGCAAGGAACGTTAGCTGGCTAAAACATTGCTGACCTTCAACAGTGTTGTTGTATTAATTTTGTGCGAAAAGATACTTGACTGGAAAAAATAAAAATATCATACATTGTAAATCACATTTTTCAATTTCACTGTGTAAAATTAACAACAGTGGATATGCTTTGGTTGTCCAGTGGATAATCGAGAACCACACGGTAGGGTTAAGTAGGATGGAAAAGTGCACTTTTGTGGCCACACTTCCTGAAAATATGCTTCAAATTTAAACAATTTTAGCAAAAAGGGCACTTTTTCTTTGAAATTAAGAGAGGCAGAGGCAGAAGGCAGAAGGCAGAAGCTCGGACCCTCTTTTGGGCTAGATTAGGTTGATCATTCTAATAATCAGTGCTTGTGTTAATTAAAAATATATATTCTAGGTTCATTAAAAGTTTCTAACAACCAATCAAAGAAAATTTAACACAATGTAAAAATAAATAATGTGTTAATCAAATTATCTTCTATTTCTTTATCGCAAACTTGCATGTGGCAACACTGCTCATTTCACTCCTTCTTCTTTTAGATCTCCTCCATAAAATCAGTATAAATAGAAAATCATTCTATAACAACATAATATTATCTGTTGTTATTATATTATCATAAACACAGTTAATATTATTTCTTTATTTTTAATTATTTTTCACAAATTTCCAACATTCTTTATCAATTCATGAAAATTAGTGCTGGCAAAAATATCAAATAAAATTAGCCATTTGCTAAATCATGCCAAAGTGCTTATTTTGCCATCTGAGGAAAGTATATTGAAAGAAGTTCTAAGTATTATAACTATAAAAAAACAAATTTTAATACACATTCATACCTTCTGTACTATTAGCTTTAGTTTCTCCTGCTCTTCTTCACCTTGGCTTTTCAAAGCAAATTTCCTTAAATGTGTCGTTATTTGTGAAAGATAATCTAATGCTGATGACCGTAAAGTAATATCTAATTTCGTGTTGCTGAAAGTAACAACAAACAAACGTCCTAATTGCGTTAGTAATACTTCTGCAGCTGGCCACTCCGGTAAATTTGCTGTAATAAACAAATCATGGAGAAAGTTTTCAAATAAAGGTCGAATATCATTTTCATCTCGAGATGTGGAACTGCACCTAAAATATAATAACAATAAGTAAATATACAACTTTATGTAAATTACCTTTTATAATAAAACACACATGTACCAAAATGAGCAGCAATATAAAGACAGTTCAGTTTCATAATATATTTCGCCGTATTTGTAGTGTTTAAGTAAAATTTACAATTATAAAAGTATACCCCTGTCGAGCTAGAAGAAGACTGAAGGTCTTATCAACAAGCCCCGTGAAATAAAGTGTTGAGTAATCTAAGTAAGATAAATATTTACAATGTAATCTTATACTAATAGGTGTTATACATTCGTTATCAGCATCTAGAAGTATGTTTTTTAACTTTCTTTTTATAGTTAGCATTTCAGATGTTTTGCAGTCGTTGTTTAAAACACTGTTCCATAATGACTGAAGGTCTTATCAACAAGCCCCGTGAAATAAAGTGTTGAGTAATCTAAGTAAGATAAATATTTACAATGTAATCTTATACTAATAGGTGTTATACATTCGTTATCAGCATCTAGAAGTATGTTTTTTAACTTTCTTTTTATAGTTAGCATTTCAGATGTTTTGCAGTCGTTGTTTAAAACACTGTTCCATAATGGTCCCACATTTGAGATTGAGTAGTTAGTTTTATAAAAGATTTTGGGCTTATAATATCTGCTGAAACTTTGTTGCGTATTATGGCTTATTTCGGAGAAATATTTTATAAAAATATTTGGTATCAAATTGTGTTTGATTTTCTACACAAAAATCAAGGTTTGATAAATGTTAATTTAATAGATATTTTGAGCTCTTATCTTTTTGAAGAATGGTCTAGAATGTGTAAGTTTCGCTTCATTGGTTGCATGTTTTTGCTTGTTAATGTTATGTAGTTTTGTTTGTGCTTGACCATGATATATTGGCATAATTAATATTGCTATGTATAAATGAAAAGTATATACATGTATTAGACAGGTATATTTAAGAAGACATTTGGCTTTGTATAGTACACCAATGCTTTTATGCTACATTATTCTCTATTAAATCAATATGGTTTCTCCATGTTAAATCTCATCCATTAGTATCACAAGAAATTCATTGTATATTCTCTGTTAATTTTTATCTTATCAATATAAGGTCTGAAAGTTATAGAGGAATATCATCAGCTATAGATAACTTGTAAAGAAAAGGGTATTTTGTTTTTCCTATATTTAGAAATAATTTATTTGCTTTGAACCACTCGTTTATCTGTATACATACAAGTTCCTTGTTTCAAATATTAGGCCATCCTTAAGAAATTGTTTGCTTGCTGTAACCCAACTGGGGATTTGAGTTAGCAGGTAGGGATTTTTCTTCTTCTTCTGAAAAACACAATTAAAATACAAAAATATTTAAAGTAAAAGAAGATGAAAAAATATTATACTAGGGACATTTGAGGGTTTGTAGGGTTACCAACAATTTTTTAGAGGTAGACTTAATGTTTTTACATGAGTACAATAGGTTAGTATCATCAGCAAACAGGATAGAATTCAAATTTTTTAAAGATTTTTATAAGTCATTGGAGGTCCTAATATTGAACCTTGTGGAACACCACAAGTAATATTTTCATAATTAGTTTTCTTTACACCATATGATACAAATTGTTTTCTAGGAGAAAGATAGCTTTCAAACCATTGTAAATTAGCGGTTTTTGCAAATCCCTCCTATAGTTTTTTTCTCAAAACTTTTTTTTTTGCCTTCCTGTGCAGCTCCTAAATTTTGTGACTTTTAGTTTTTATCTATTACCTACATTTCCTGAAATTTTTATAAAAAATGATTGATATTTTTGCCATAATTGACCTTTTGTCAAGGTCACCTGACAAACTTTTTCTCAATTTTATGTTATAAACATAAGGTGTAAACAAATATATTGACATTAAATTTTTTAGGTATGATGTAAACACATGCTATGTGGGAAATAAAATTGATAAGAATTTGGACCAATTTTGGTCAATTCTTGATGATATCAGCAAAAAATAAGTGAAGTCACATGCATTAGTAGTTTCTCCCCATACCAAACAACCTCCTGAAAGCTCATGCCAATTAGAGTTAAGGAACTTCTCATAGAGTTTTTGTTTCTTTCTAGATGATTTAAAGAGTCATTTTGTGATCCATGGACTCAATAGATTTTTAGTTTTAATTTTTATTTCCACCTTTGGAAAAACCTTTTCATACAGATTTTAAAATAATGTTAAAAAACTTTCATAATAGCTTCATATACATCTCTTACTTCCTTGATAATATCACAATTTAATTCCAATACCAAACGAGTGAAATAATTGTTTTATCATTTATCTGTCTTTTAATAACGGTTGTTTGACTTTGATGAATGCTTAAAAAAATTTCATTTTGAGATATAAAAAAAGATGCGGAAATATATATTAATTTTATTATTACTGTATATATTATATTAATTAAATCTCGCTATAGATTGAAAGGTGCCAGCCTGTTTTCCTATTGGTTGGTAAAAGAGGATTTTTTTTATTAAAATACTTGTGTGCTATTAATAAAGTGAAACATGCCTGTGATTATTGGGAAGGTAGCCGCATAGAAACCAACAAGTCAAAGTCGCTTAAAAAGTGAACACACAACAAGTTTAACCACTCCCAACAGAACCTTAAGACATGAAGTCGTAAAAGCAATAAAAACATGTTTTACAAACAATTTGTGATGTTTAAATCAATCTTTGTTAAAAACTTACTTCTTCAAGAATATAGACATAAAGTTTCTTGCTGCTCTAAGTGCATCTTCGTAACTTTTAACAATGAGTACATCCTTATCAACAAGTTTTTCTCCTTGTGAATCAGAATCGCCAGCAACATTAGGAATCTGAACTGTGCATTGAACTAACTGAAGAACTAATGCAGTAAACATCTGAATACAAACATCTTCTTGAAGCCTAAAAGTATATAAACACTACCAAATACAGAGAAATCTAAGGTGTAAATATAGAAATCTAGTGACAATCTGAATGGACTAGCAAAAATGTTACAAAGACAGTAATAATGAAATGCTTCCTTCTGACACATTGCATATAAATGCAAAAAAACAATGAATCAGTCTGAAAGAAACTAAAAAAAACATACTGATAACTACGCAGATTCCGTTTGCTTGAAGGTAACCGTGCAAGGGAAGCTAGTATATCATCTAATATCAAGTCTCTATGTTT
>JANTOQ010949772.1:1933-16496 GCA_027564595.1 Bythotiara depressa | reverse complement strand
TGACGTCACAGTTGTAAAACTTTCATTAATAAAAGTTTTCATAGATGTCAAGTGAAACACGTGCAGCAAGAAACATTTTACAAACAAAAAAATATTAAAAACATTTTGTTTATAACGAAAATATTATTGTAAATAAATATTGTCACATATGTAAATGTTGTTGAGGAATGTATCATCAAGCAAGAGTCGTCCTAAGAGTGCTGCTTCCCCAGTGAAGAAGAGTTGTCAGGTTTTAAACCTTTATGGGTTATCCATACCACTTTGAACCTAGCGGTTTGTGCTGTCATGAAGTCATGGCAATTGATTAAGAAAAATATGCCAATATTTATAAATCACATACTTTAAAAATAATGCTAGTAAAAATGTATCCATGTACTACTCTACTGTGATATTATATTATATTGTATATTTTCACTTTGTGCCCTCCTTTCTTTACCTTGTTTATAAATTAAAAACAAACGTTATAATGAACATATATTTACCATGCCTACTTCATAAAATGTTTATGCTTGTTCTTCTACTCAATGTCTTTTTATTTAAATTTATCTTTTTGTATCCTTTGTAGTGTTAAACAGCAAATTTCAAATCTTGTTGTTGAATTCCTTGAGATTTTTAATTCTTTCTGCATGAATTATTTTTCTCTGACCTTCAAAAGTTATGAATTACAAATAAATTACCAGCTACTCACATGGAGCTTGCTCTGGCAAATACCACAGTGGTATAATATATAATAGAAATAGGATTTATCACTCATGTAATACTTGGGGAACCAGAATATGATATATATACTGTAAAAAAACAATGAATGATGGATTATAACACTGCATTTTGCACATAAACTGACAATTTCTTTTTTCAGGTTTTATCATTCATGGACTGAATCAAAGACACCAGTGAGACAAAGGTAAATATTCTGTGATATATATTATTATTTCCATTGCTTTTTAAAAGATTGTTATTAAGCCTTGGCTTTTGTATTCATTTTAAGTGAATCTTTCAGTTCTGTAGATGATTGTAACATTAGCAGTGAAGATCAATCTTCTGGATTTGATGACTCTGACTCTGTGTACTTCCAAGATGATAATGATGAACTATATAAAAATTGTGAATCAAAAAAGTCGGAAGCTTCATCCCAACATTCATGCAACAATTTAGGCTCAAACAGCACTCAGGTAAAAATCCTTACTAATGCTTATTTCTGCCTGTTATTTGACCAGTATTTTTTGTTTTGTTTTTATCATCAATTGTATTGTGTGCTTACTATTGCTCATATTAACGGTTACAACTACTTATAGATGTGTGAAGTAAAAATTTAAATCTATGTTCTAACTAACCTTTGACAAGCTAATGCTGCATTAAAGATAAGTACACCAGAATTCTTAATATTAGAAGCATTAAAATTTGATTTTAACAGGATTCAACTCATGATGAAGGAACTATCAAGTTAAAGTGCCAATTTCACCAAAATGTGATGCAAATGTGATCAGTGTTATAAAGAGGCATAAATTCAAAAACTTTGACCTTTACAGATATTATATAAAAACAAACTGCTTGTCTGGCTAGAGAGAAGAAAAACAGAAGTTAATGATTTTGACAACTTCATTCCCAGATTGTTTTAGTGTAATTATTAAGGATACACGTAACCTTTAAATGAATATTTTTGCCAAAATTAAAATTTATATAATTTGAAAGCTTCTTTTGTGTAGAATATTTATTTAAAATTTAAAACCCCAAATAAATAAAAAGTACTTTAAAAAATAAATGTTTGCAAAGAATGATTAATCTTTCTAACGTTTGCACTAACTGTTACTAATGGTAACGATAATGGTGATGCTAATTTTTCCTTCCTTTTCTTTCTTATTTTGTAAGAAATTATAACGTATTGTAAGAAATTACAAGATTATACCACAAGAAAAGTAAACAGACCTGCCCCATGAGACGTAATCAGCTGCAATCTTAATCATTTCTTTGTCTTCAGATTATCCACCCATAATAAACTTTAAAATTCTGTTTCTCAGAAATGTTTTTTTATGTGCCATTCCCTAACTTTGAAGAGTGTACCTTACAAGGGAAAACTGGGGAAAAGTTGCTCTACCAAACCGTGTCTCATTTTTATTTTAAATTGTTTTGATCACGAGATATGTATGAATAAAGAGGGGTGAGGGAGTTTTTCAAACATTTTAATGTGTAACTAAGTAATATGTTTTCTTGATTTTCTCAACACTAACCCAAAATTTAAAAAAAACAAGACACTGTCTTGGAGTTCAGAGCATGAGCTTTCCAATGACACAATTTTCAACTACAAAAGACGAGGTCCTTGTATCTTTACTCTCTCCGAATATTGACAGGCAAAAAAGTGTTCGAACATTTATTTCTTCTCTGAAAGGGATTCCTGCATAAACATTAACAATTCACAAGCCACTTCTCAAAACTTGTGATGTAATAAGTAAGTTTACCATATATGAAAAAAGTATATTTGGCAATATCTTGGAAAATACATAACCTTAGGAAATACAATTTGGTACAGATATAGAGAATGAACAAATACATCTTTTGAAAAATATTGATGTTCAAAATTACACCTATCACTCTTTCCAGGCCCTTTGGTGTTTTTGCAAATGCTGCAATATACAGCTGAAAAGTAACATTGAGACATGAATGTTTGAGAATGAACTTGTTTTTTGTTTACAAATGCCAAGGCAAGGTCACTTTTCATTTTCCAGCTTTATTATTCAGATATCACAGTGTCAGCAAAATAACAAAAGGACCTGTAAGTAGTGACAAGGACCAATTTGAACATCAATTTATTTTCAGAAAATGCATATGGTCATTCTCTATTACGACTAAACTTTATTTCTTAAGGTTATGTATTTTTCAAGATATTGGAAGTGGTTTGAACATCCACTACCTTAAAAGTGCTTAAAATTGCAATATCTCGAGAACGGCTTTGTATTTTTTGATAAAATAGAAAGGGATTTTCATAATTTTTGAAGGGCTTTCATATAAGCCCAACTTATTTTTATGCAGGAATCCCTTTAAATAAAATATTATTTAATAATGTTATCACAGTTGGATAGGTCATTTATTAAGCTTATTAAAAATATGAAGTTTTATGACCTGAAAACAAATATATGAAAATACATTAATGATTTTCATCAACCCTATTCCGAAGGTTATGTGTATCCTTAATGAACTCTGCTGTAAGTGAGCATATTTCAAAGGTTTTATTATCACTACAAAAGCGTCATCACATAAAATAAAACAAAACACAAATGTTCATAATGTCACTTCTATACGTAATGAATAAATGAAGCGACTTTTTCAGGTCAAATTTTTTTTTTTTAAGTCACTATATAGCTTTTCTAATCCATAAAATCGTATTAAGGTAGAAAATCATAGTAGCTCTAGGAAACGGTCACTCGTGGTAGCTTTCTTAAGCTAGAAACTCGTAGTACCGAGCATAGCTTCTCACTCACAACAGCTTTTTTACTCTAAAAAATTGTAGTAAAAGCCATAAAAAGCCACTCATAACAGCTTTGTTAACCTATAACGTCACTCATAACAGCTTTTTTAACTTATAACATCGTAGTGGCTGCTGTAAATAGTCACTTGTGATGGCTTTATTAAGCTATAAAATTCTATTAATGGCCATAAAATGTCACTTGTGATATCATTTTATTACTTTGCTTTTAATTGGGGTGTGAGATAAAACCTATGAATAGCAGATTAGGGCATGTGGTAGGCACACAGAACTGTAAAGTTCTTGCTAATAACTTCTGTTAATGATCTTGTTTACCAGAATTATTTCATCATTTCAATCTTACTACCATCTATTCTTGACTTTATTCATGACCACAATATATTCAGTGCAGCATGTGAACTTTATGGAAACTTCGGGTGCAAGTAATGAAGAGTACTTTGGAATGCATCACACTGCATGTTTTCGGAGGACTGGCAGAAATGAGTGGATGTAACTTGTGAGCCCTGATGGATAGCACACCAGAAATCCATGATCAACCCAATATCATCATACGTTTAGGACAGATCGTGGTTTTGGTAGCTGATAGTGTAAGGTTATTCTCCTGTAATCATTGAAGTATTAAAGACAAATGGTGGAGAATCTCAGTAATGGAGTAATGCCACAAATGTGTATATTATCAGCAAATTTATGACAAACCCTTTCTGTATGAAGTTACCAAGAACACAGTATATGAGATCGTGTAAATACAACCCAGACATACCCATTGCTGATCTGAGATACACACGGAGGCCTTTATAAGGAGTGACGGTACCAAGATACTAGATAGAAGATTTCAATACTGGGACTTGGTAAAACTTTTGATGAATGAAAGACGCCCATTGCTTCAAGCTTATCAGTCTCCTCCAGCAAGATATTTAGGTTTTCCCAATTGTAATGCAGTGGTTTTGCTTTTCTTGCTGTTGGTATTACGGGACCAATGTTGACATTTGCACAAATTCTACCACTGTGATCGTTTTATACACCAACGTTGGGATTAAATACATTGTCATAATCCTTATGTAGATCAGTAAACAATGTTGCTGGCCCAATCAAAAAGCCACTTGAAAATGGGACAGATGGTGGAATCAATTTGTTGTATGAAGGTGGTGGTATTATCCTAGAAGTATTTGGATTTGTTTGAGATGGTGTATTTAACCATTCGAATTTGAGCGAAATGTTGAGAGTTCATAATGCGGACCAAACCAGCTCGTTTGTGTCGTTAGGAATGTGTATGGTACCCTGTAAGATGTGAGATGATGAGGGTTTTGGCTATGCAGCCTGAGAAGAGGTGAATTAATTCATGGTTCTACCGCGATCTTACCTTCATAAGCAATTAGACTAGGACTATTGATTTCTACAAAATCTCCAGGCAACACTACTTTCGAAGAATCATTCTGTAATATAATAGATTCAGCAAAGTAATTGCCACGTTGAATAGATCCTGGTTTAGAGCCATATGGTATACACTTACCATTCAAGGAGATGTCTTCATGTTGAAGATGAATGTCAATATTGTTAGCCTTGCAGAAAGGATTACCTTCAAGCATATCACAATCAAGAGAACCATTTACTAGACCGTCAATAGGAAGTTCAGTATCATGAATTATCAAGTTGAAATTAACCTCTCCAGAGAACTGTAGAGTGGATTTATCAAGATGGTAAATAATGTTACTTTGCCAGTTTGCAAAAGATGTAATGGTTTCACTGTCACCTAAAACCCATTGTTTTTTTTGGGGAAAGCTAGCCATAACTACACCAGCTCCTGGCTAAATGATCATGCTGACTGAATCAAACAGCTGTGTGTCTATCTATTATCAATTGAAATTAAATTGATGGCTGAGTTTGTATCACTCAACTGTTACCACACCAAACATTAATATGACATGAATATTATAATTTAATAACGACTCTTATAAAGCCCAGAGACTTAATATAATTGTACTAGATAAAGGGACGAAATACAAATGTCAGTACAGAGACCATACTGTCAAATGGTGCTCACTTAGAACAGCTCTATTTGCCAGGACATAGAAACTGCTAATTTTTCCTGGAGGACTAAATTCATTATTATCAATCAAATATGGAGAATTACTTGTAGAGAAGATGTGAATGCTTACATACTCTAGCATATTTTAACTTAGCAGATCAATACAGGATTTTACTTTCAATGGAAATTAGCGTTTTGGTAGTCCCAAAGTATTTTCTAGACTGGTTAGAATGAAAGTGGCTGGCATAATTCACTGCCTTTTTCGAATATACCAGTCAACAAAAGATTAGTTCTTCCATGAGGCTTTTGAATTTAGCAGGTGTTGCTAAAATGATTAAGAAACGTTCTTGGACATATCAGTTCTCCGTTGATACCTATCTCCATTCTGGCATTTTTGAAGCTTTAAGAAAGACAATATTTTGTCAATGGCTGAGTGTATAAGTTAGTTTCAATTTCCACCATCATTCTAAAAAATAAGGGGACCAAGAAGATGAAAGATGTGAAAAGTAGGAAATCTAGTTCTAGCTCAGTGGCTTTCAAAAAGTACACATGTGAATCATCCCATAATTCTATTGAAACAGCTTTTTGTTTTTGTTTTCGATGTAACACTTTTAAAAACTGCTTTTTATAAAAATAAGATAAATCCTCGTGACTTTCACTTGAATGAAAAAAATCAATTTTATAGAAAGTGTGCATTCTGAGATATCTATTTTGTTGGTTGTAGTGACTATTCATCTACACACTGGACAATTCACTTGGTCTGCAGTTTTCAACAGTTATTTTCCTGTTGCAGGATCCGTATATTCTTGACTAATACTGTTAATGGCTCTGAAGGATATCAGGCAAGAGATTAGAACATGTCGGTAATAGTCTCTGAAGTTAACCAATTTTGCTTCTCCTCTTTCTCGGAGACTAACAGTAATTTAATCCAGTTTTCTACTAGGGGAATTTTTTTGACACAAAGTGAACTAATTTTATATTTTTATTCTATATTCAGCACATGATCAATTTTGCACTAATGTAAGATAGCAATAAATTGGCTTCAGAGGGGGAAAGTTCACTAAATTATATATACATTTTTATTAAATAAATATTGGGTACAAATTTCATTTACAAAAAACTATAACTTTAGATCTAACATAGAGTTTGTGTTCTATGGTACCAAACTTTAGGAAAATCAGCACTTTTTCGAACAAATTGAGCAAAATGCGTGTTTTATTGACATTTGAAATGGCTTTGTTTCATAGACAAAAAGTGTCATTCATAAAATATAATCCAAACCATGACTGAATGTGTGTGGCAGGGGTTCGTGAGCTTATGTCACAACACTATGGGATTGATTGTCAAAAGCATGCAATTTGGTAGAAAATTGCTAAAATAGTCTAGTCGCTTCAGCAATCTGGAGAATGGTGTAATTTGTTAGTTCACTTTGTGTGACAAAATTCACTCTCTGAAAAACTGGATTAAATTTCTGTCAGTCTCCGGAAGAGACACGCAAAATTGGTTAACTTCAAAGACTACCATCGATAGTTTGTAGAGGAGGCACATGTTCTAAGCTCTTGCTTGATCTCCTTCAGAGCCATTAAAAGTATTAGTCAAGAATATACAGATCTTGCAACAGGGAAATAACTGTAAAAAACTGCATACACCAAGGTCAGGGGAATTGTATGGTCTAGATGCATCATCACAACATTAGAGAATTGGGGTTGTATGCCCACTCCAAGCTTCTTCCCCTTTCGAAAATGTCTTGAAATTAAAAAGAAATTCAAGTGTTCTCTCATCTTGTGCGTTGATATTGTGATTTTTACGAAGTACCTGGAGTTACCATTGCAACATTTGGCAAGGATAAAAAACTTGAACAATCTTGTATGTAAACATATTAGACACTTACACTGACAAAGTTTCAAAGTGTAAAATATATGTGATGGTTGTTGTGGGCTTTTATTCTTGGCATACTTTTTTGTCACTGTTCCTATTATCCCAGAGTCCAAAATAAATATATCTTGAACATTGTTTTTCAAAAAGACCCTTTACATAATGGTAATATCAATTTATTAGTTTAAAATTACTTATTTTCAATGGCCACCATGGCATTTAGAGAAAAACCCAACTAAGGACCTTTTTGGTTATCTATATAGATCCACCTAATTTTCTCTATGTGTCATTACCATTTCTAGGGTGCCATCGATCTTTAAGTGCACGACGCTTATTGTTGCACTTAAGGATAATCTTCAGTAGCATTCTGTGTCCGGCGGGGACATAATCATCAAATATGCTACAATATACCTAAAAGAAGAGTCGTTAGTAATTAGCACCAGTAATTGTCAGTTTTGTATCTGTTGGACAATGATCTGTTAGGATGTGTTTTAAGGTATATAACTAGCTTGTAACTGGGATTATGTTCGGTTTTTTCATCAGAGTAATATTGAAACTCTGAAACTCTGTGACAAAATGCTAATTGGAATGGTACAGTGTACGTGTTAGTTTGAAACATGTAATTTCAGTCATGGTTTATAAATGCAAACATAATATTATTTTGTCCTTGATATAAACTTTCTGTGTATTGGTCTGTGGTGTAAACATCTTGCAAATTTCTAATTTCAGATAGAAAGTGATTTTTCTACAACCTATGATCCACTTGATTCTGATCCAGGCCAGTTGGCAAGGGAAAATGATTACCTGTGTATTGTAATGGAATATTGCGATAAAGGAACATTGCGCGAAGAGATCAATGATAACAAATTGTGTACTAATAGGACACAAGCTTGGAAGTATGTGAAAGAGATTCTGGAAGCATTAGCATATATACATTCAGAGGTATTATGTCTGTTTCTTTCAGGGAACTACATTAGTTACTGTTATTTATGTGAGTAAGTTGGTTGGTTTATAGCCGTTTTTAAGAGCTCTTGAATATAGTATATATGCTTTCATGAGGTTAACATCATTGCAACAAAATATTTCTTTGATCTACTAAAATGCATCAGTACATAGAATAAATTTTTCATTGTTTTATAAGATGGATGAATTTGGTTTATAACCAGTTGTAGATAGAAATACAGTTGTAATTGTATATACAACTTATATCACTTCATATGGTATATTATTTTATCAATTTTTATCAATAGAATGTTTGTCATCGAGATCTTAAACCGGAAAACATATTTGTGGATATGTGTAACCATTTAAAAATTGGTGAATTTGGTTTAGCAACCGATAAAGTAGATATATCTATGGGAGCAAAAGTTCAATATCACAGAAATCACTCTGTGGAAACAGATAGATCTATGACAGCTGGTGTTGGAACAACAAACTACCGTGCACCTGAAGTTAACACAGCAAAGAATCGTGTTCAGCGTTCTTTTCAGGTGGATATGTATGCATTTGGTGTGATGTTGTTTGAAATATTTCATCCTCCAATTAAAACTGGTCAAGAGAAAAGTTTGATTCTTGAAAAATTAAAAAAGGTAAAGAGTGTTATATTCAAAGAGTACTGCATTTGCAAAAGAATACCTGTTCAGCATGTGCATCTATATCAAGGACTTACTTAATCAGATAGTGTAATCTGATGGTATACAATGACAGGTGTGTTTCAACTGTATGAATGGAAGAATCGTTTATGATAATCGAGTCTTAACCACTGCCATTTGTGAATTAATGTTTATTTTGCTACATTTAATTAACTGAATTTGGTTCTTTCGAACACGAATAATTGAGGATGTTTAACTAAGTCATTTCCATATGTGACAAAGTGCTATTGCATTTCAGTGCAACCCACATCTTTTCTGGGAAATAAGAGAATCCTTCCATTAGTGAGTAAATTTTTTACTCGCATAAACTGTGTCCTTCATTTGTGGTACAAAGGTAAATAGTATTTTAAGGTCTCTCGATACCTTTTAAACATGGTGAATAAATGTTAAAAATATTACACTTCCTAATTTTTTTTCAAAGCAAACTTTGCAGTCAACAATATGAATAGTATTCCTTTAATTATCCATTAAAAAAATTGATGAAATACTAACTCATGGTGGAAAAAAAAACCTTTGTAAACCGATCTTTTTAAACGCTATAAAGAGCTCTAAGTTGTTTCAAGTTGTTTTAAAATGACTAACTTCTGATCCTCTGTGGCCACACTGACTAGAAGATAAAAAGCGTGTTCGGAATTTTTTTGTTTGGTCCTATTTCCAGAGTTATTGTATTTTTTTAAAGCACGGAAACATTACCAATACGACACTCTTCACTTAAGCACCTGTACATTTTGAAAGAGAGGAAAACAAAAACATTCCGAACACCCTTTTTTGCACAATGCGTCTCTCTTTGACATCAGAAAGTTTTAAAGTCACACGACAATGCTGTAATGAGTTGGAGCTAAATATGTAACTTCATAAGTGATAAGCCTGTTCGTTAACGGTACAGCCTTTTCGAATAGCTGTCCTTTAATTTCAAGAGACAGCAAAGTAGCAGGTACTGTATAGTATAGTAAACGAGCATTGACCGGTTAATTAAAAAGTGTTTCGTTACTATGGTGCAAAATAGAATTGCCACAAAAGAAAATATGATAGCGTGTGTATGCTTTTCGACCTTTATTTGAAATAGACAGCTAATATAAAAATATTTTTAAAATGGATACGAAGACTGCACATTTTTCAGGGTACTCTAAAAGGATGATATCAGTTAATAATGCAGAGAAAACATCAAATTGTTGCGTAAAAAATGTTTGTAATCCCCATAAAGCATTTCTAAGTCATTAGTGTAAAAATAAAATGAAGAAAAAAATTTTCTGTTTCGAAAGGTATCGAGAGACCTTAATAGAGCAGTTACTTTTATTTATCTTTGATTTTCCTTCTTGTAATAGTGTTAACCTTCTGTAGCATTGCATCTTCTTTCTCCTACAAAATGTCACAATTCCATTTGTATTGGAAAGATCAAGCATAAGCATTAGATACCTTGTATATTTAAAAATATCTTTCCTTGGCAGGTTTTACAGAGATTAGTAAATTAATAAATCTTACCACCATTTTACTAGGACCTAAGCTTTCCGGAAGAGTTTGGAACAAATGAGAAAGAAACAGATGTATCATCTAGTGAGAAATACTTGATTTCGATGTGTTTACGGGAGAACCCGGTATTCAGGCCTATGGCACAATACATCTTGGACAGTAACTTGTTTGGTTTGCAAGACGAGTCCCAGAAGACTTTAATTTCATCACTATTTGCAAAGCCAGTTGATCCAAAGAATGAGTTACTTTATGGGGTACACTGTGACTGCTTGAATGCTTACCAATCAACTAGAGATGAATATGTAAGACATAGGCAACAATTTCATCAAAATGATATTTCACTTGTCCAGAAAAAGGCTTTGGTTTTTGCACAGGTAAAAGCAAAGATTGAAGAAACATTTTCTTTGCATGGTGCTATCATGATTGAACATCCATTTTTAACACCTAAATTAAAAGTACTTGAACATGTTGATAGAAAACAAGTGCTAATGGACAGTGATGGTCAACTATTGTCACTTGTTTGCAAATCTGCACCAACAGAAATAACCAAACTTTTGTCACAGACCACATTTGGCCCTCATGATACCAGGCTATGCTCTATACAAAGGGTATGTGATGATTCCTGTAAGCCTATTTTACAGGAAGAATTTGAATTTTCTTTTCATCTGATTGTACCAAGTTCTCTTGGTAAGAAAGGACAGCAGCTCCCAGAAGCAGAAACACTCAAAGTACTTTCAGATGTATTTGATCACTTCCCTCAGATGCAACCCAAAATTGTTATAGCTGTCAGTCATACTGCTATATTACGGGCTATCCTAAAATCGTTTTCCCTTCCTGAAGTCATCAATTCTAAGTTATTGAAATTGCTTGAAAATAATCATTACAATCTTGAATACAATGTAACAGAATGCCTTCAGCAAGCTGACTTGCCCAATGCAAAAATCAATCAAATTTGGTTGTTATTGGTATACAGGAGTAAGCATTCCCATTGCAACAACGTTTCCGTTGAGTACTTTCTCCAAAGACTGAAAAATAGACAGAATCATGTCACAATTCCTGATGAAGTTAAAGAAGATTTGGAATTGTTTTTTAAAAACATGAAAAGATTTAGAATTTCACTCAACTTCTGTCTACAAAATGTCCCCATTGGAAGTGTCACATGTTTTAAAGGATTGAGTTACCAAGTGATATTGGAAGGCCAATGTATTGCAACTGGTGGATGTTATAATAAGGAGCTGATATGGGGAGATCTCATACCATCTCCTGCTCCACAAATAACAGGTTTCAAGGCAGATATGAATGTTATTTGTAACAGCCTTTTCACCAACTTGCACGAAACACAAGGTGCTTATGAATTTATGTCTACATGCGATGTTGTTATATTTGGTTGTCCAAGTAAAATAGATAGTGTAATTTACATCTTGCAATCATTGTGGAAAATGGGAATTTCAAGTAAAGTATTATCTTACAATAATGCCAGTTCATATGATGCATGTCTATGTTGTATACATGAGTCTATCAGTGTGGCAATTGTTTTTACAAGTTGGAGTCATCTCGCTGAGGTAAATTTACGATATTCTAAAGTTTCATATAATTGAACTTCAATGTTTATGGAATTTATTTATTTATTTATTTATTTTAAAATATTTATACACGTAAAACCACTTCAGTTAAATGACACTGCTATAAATGTGTGACGTGTTAAAAATAATATATAAATAAAATACAAAAATGTTATTTAACAGATAAAACCAAGATTAAAAACTCAAGTGAGCTTAACTTGGTTCACATTTCAGGGAACGAAAGAAGAGGCAATGTATGTATATATATTTTTAAATAACTTTGTTCTTTTTAGGTTTACACTTTCTTTCTTTCAAATACAATTATTTCTGTAGAACATATACAAAAGAGACGTATTTGCCGTTATGTACGTAACCAGTTACTAAAAAGGGATTCTAACAAGCAATATCAGGAGTATGAAAGAAAGGTTTGTAAATACCTTTTTCTATGCTGAATATTTAATTTGTGGTAGTATGGTGGATTTTTATAATACACTATATCTGAAAATATAGTTTGTCTAGTTACATATTGCATATTGAAGCAAATCTCATTTACAGTTCCCTTTTCCTTTGTGACATTCGTTATGCACATGACTCATGTAATTCCTTTTTTGTAATTATTTTATGACTTGCCCTTTTGTCATAAATGTCATAAATGATAATAGGAATATTAATGAGTTCATATGAGAGTATAATTGTACAAATTTAAATTGATTATATCAGCATAGTCTCAACTGTTGTGTAAAAAGTGATGGAATGGAAGCATTGTTTCTTTTATAGTAACTGAATTAACTATTTATAGAGAGTACATCCCAAATTTCTATTTTCGTTCTATATCATGTCATTGACTTAGACCTGCCAAGTAAAAGTTGTTTTGGGTGAATAGAATCAATCTAATTCGTGTACCATTTATAATATATACATTATATCAAACCTGATATGAAATATAGTATGATTGTAATTGACAGCAGTGATTTAGTTAGTTGTGAGTTAATAGTTTGATAGGTGCCCACATAGGATTATTTATATTTAGACTAAAGGATATGTTAGTTAAAGTAAGTAAGTAAGTAACAGAGAGTTCTGACATCATTGGGGTATATCTACAGCATATTGCTCTTCATCTGTGCTGGCGTTGCTAATCGGAGTTAAGTTACTATCTGTTAGAGATATGTGAAGCATTTCTCTAACATATCTTCCCAAGATTAGTATGCAATCAGTTGATGGCTCCTAATGAGCTGGTACACGCAGCATTTAAAGCGTATTGGAGTGGAGTATCAATTCCGGTGCGCTCTGCAACTGGGAATGAAGCCCATCTACACTGGTGAAAACCAAAGGTGCACCCCACTGTATCACCAGTTTAAATAGAAGTTGAATTATTGGCAGTTTGGAAGGGTATTAGTTCTTAAATTATTGGTGTTTAGAAGGGTTAATTACGTACTGTGGTTAAGATTAAATGTTTTTTGTTTGTTTATTTGTTCTATAAAGGAACACATAATTACAACAATAACAAACGTTATTAAAAAAAACTATAATGTGAAAATATAATATTGTTTGTGAAAATATAATATTGTTAACAAACTAAAATATAAAACATGTGCATACAAGAGAAGCATTACAATGCTATACAGTAGGAAAGGTAATTATGCCTGCAATGCACCGTGGTGATTTCGTCAAGGAATGTTACCTTTAAAAGAAAAGAAAGAAAAGAAGAAGAAGAAGCTAGTACTATTTTCTATAAAGCTGCATATCATAGATCATTTGAATTCAATTATATTTTATATAAGAAGCTCCTCAAATCGTTCAGAGCTACTTGACTACTTTATTTAGGATTATTTGATTATTTACTTTAGATTGAAAACCCAGAGGCATATGAAGAATGCATAACGTTTTTCGCACCTGGTGAAAAGAAACTGAGCATTGAAGAACAACATAACTGTCGCTCATGCATCCAACCTTTCTACCGTAATTTTAAAAATGAGATTCACATATTTGCTGTAAGTGCCTTATGGTATCCTATCTAAAGCCATATATTTTACATTAAAAATCATATTATCATATCATATGCTACACAAGTGGCAGTGTGTGATATTTTGAGTGTAATTTGTATTTTTAAACCAATCCATTGTATCAAAATAAAAGAGTTGTTTAAACCTAGCAAAATAGATACTCCATGTACCATGAGATTCAGTATTCTTGTTTTATGTTGTTAATATTCAGAAGTGCATATGCACTGCAATAAATCCTCAGAACATAAAATGTAGTAAATATATTTAAAAATATAGCAATATAGATCTTTTCCCTTTAGTGCCTGGTGTCCCCGGAAATGAATTAAATACTTATTAATGGTTTTGCTGTATTATTTTTTCCAGTGGGTTAGTGAAAATTAAGTTAGTAAAAGCTGACAAGACCCTTCTGTTTTTCATAAAATAAATGTTTCCAAAATTAGGTTTAAAATTTGCAGAAAGTCGTCAAAGGGATGTGTGACAATAGGCACACATAG
>JANTOQ010948661.1:5428-17833 GCA_027564595.1 Bythotiara depressa | reverse complement strand
AAATACCATAAAAAGACCGATAACGTGTCGTCTGAATTATTTACAGACAAGTGAGGACAATGATGTTGGTAGGGTATAATCACTAATTTGGAAATACTTTAATTATTTCGTAATAACGGAGCTTTAACAGCCTCTCTTACTTCACGACTGATTTGATTCAACTCATCTGCACATATTCATTTCAATCAGTATTCATTTCAACTGCATTATGTTTCATAGAAACACGGGAGTTATATTAGACACCTTAACTAGGCGTCGAAATATAACCAGCAAGGTTTAGATCATTGTGAATAACAGCATGGACAAACCAGTTAATGTTTATTCAAGTTTTCTACCTTGCCTCCTTTGTTTTCTTCTTGGAAAAGCAGTTGTATGTTGCCTAACATTTTTATTTTCACTACTCAAAAATCACAACTTATAATTTGTTTATTCTTGTTATATAACAACAATAGCTTATAAGCGTTTGTATATTTGTTTATCTATTTAGTATTTATAATAACATGTTTTTAAACACACGTTAATAACTAAATTCAAATATAAAATGTGGAGTAATACGAACACGAAACAGAAAACAATATCCAGACAGAGTGTTCATTGTTAAAGCATAATGAAATGCTCTATAAACACTCATAAAGCTAGACATTATGAAGCTAAATCATGGACTACTACACTGCAATGACGTTGTACATACCCACCATAGTCAATAAAATATAAACATAATCAGTGATCCCGAAAAACACCGTTGTAATTCCTCCAGGTAGCACTGTCACAAACTTACCACGAAGTGACCTCAAAAAAGACATATGTATATTACCTCCAGGATCCTTGTATTTTATTCCAGTCAATGTAATCATTATTTCAATTCCGCCCCACTAGTGAACTTTTATTAATAATTCCGAAACTGCTTGAGCTTTTGCGCCGAAATTTTGTGAGTTTTCCTACAATCTTACAGGTAATACAATTATGTTGTTTATTTTTGAAAATATTTTTTTCCGTTTTTTCCGTTGCCATGGTTACCGGATTATTAACAGGTGGTAGCAACAAAATGTTGCAAAAAACATTTTATTTTAAAGTATGTCATATTATATGTCATTTTGTTGGAAATTTTGCCCTGATTTAAAAAATAATACGTCATCCGAATTGGAACAAAGAAGACAATAGGATGACAATAGTGAGACAATGAAAATTTTCGTTTTGTATTGCTTTGTGACGTCACGATGTTTCTGATGACGTCATCAAAAATATATTTACGCCAGAACGTTCCTTTTATCATCGTTAACAACTGTGCCAAGTTTAAAGATCCTAGCATATACGAGTAAAAATATATGGAGTGGGCGGAATCAGCCCCAGTATTAAAGAGCCCAAAAACGTCCAGTACTAATAGGGTTAAATGAATCATCCCAATGTTGAATTCAAAACGAAAGTGTTATTTAATAGAGAACCTATGTGAAATCCCGAAAGATAATCTACTTCCTCAAAGCTAACAGGACTGCACTACATGAGTACATTCATATAATGTTACTGGTATAACCTATGGTGCACGCCACATTTACACATTATGACCTGTCAAGATGTCGCACTCCGAACACTGCTTGCAATGTCAATAGAATTCATACTTTCATCCATCTTCCACATCAATCAATTCATTCTTCTAAGCTAGTAGACATACTTGTAGCGTTACACTGATGCATATTATTAAATGTTACTACAGAGACTTTGAATTATCAATCGGGAGTGTGGTCCCGGTTACGGTCATAGCTTTTGTGAAGTCGTTTGTAAGTATATATATATATGATGTGATATGATTTGTCTTTAGTTTGTTTAAATAATATACCCAATACTCCATGTGAAGTACCCGGAATTCTACACAATATTAGACAATAATTTTTCTAACATTTTGTGGTGATGTGTTTATAATTACATTAGATTATAGTAATAATTATACTACGCTTCTTATTTTAACACATTCAGAGAACGGTGGTGTAGTGGTATGTACCTTTGGTTTTCACCGGTGCTATCGGGACTCGACTCCCGGTTTGAGAACATCGAAATCGATACTCCACTCCGATACGCTTTTAAATACAGCGTTATCAGCCCATTAGGACCGTGGGAAGGCAAGTTAGAGCAATGCTTCACGTATGTCTAGCGGTAACTTAACTCCGATTAACGACGTCGGTGGGGATGTAGAGCCACTAATATGCTGTGGATATGTACTAGGACGTTAAAACTCTTTAATTGTTTGGCGAACTAATGAAAAAAATTTTATCAAGGTTTACGAAAAAAGAGATATATACAGTCTAACAATTATTTTTGTGCCAGTCATCATCGGTGCTCTTGGTTACTTTCCGAAATGTCTCCTGGGAAATCTTGAACAATATGTTGCAAAACTTTTTATAAGAACGCTCCAAATATTGTATATTTCAGGCCTCTGATCTTATATAATGCGTACCATCATTACAGTAGCGAATATATGGCGAAGACCTATAAACCAGGATAGTAGTTTAATATTATCTTTCATTTGCAATTTTATAATTTCTAATAGTAAGTTCTACTTCCAACTACTAATTATAATAATTTTCAATCTGCCTTAATAGTGCGACATAGTTTAGCGATGCAAGTCTCTTTTTAATAATTCTTTAAGAAATCTGTTGTAATTATTATATATTTCAGTGTATTTCAAAACTTGTTTATACAGCTCACCTTCTGTTTGGAAATCGGCTAAATTTTTAGAAAATGAAATAAACATATATCAACCTTACTTACTTAATTTCAAAAAGAAAGAAAGAAGGAAATTAAACTCCACAAAAATTAATTTAATAGTTTTAAAACAGGTGATTGATTGAATTTATTAATCAATCTGGGTATATGTACAGTTCGTTCAATAGATTGTCTTTTATGTCAGTACATATATTTCGATTTTTAAATATTTTGATTATCATAGTATTTACCGAATCTTATATTTTATGATTCTCAGAATATTTCTTCGCGAGGATGCGCTCAAGCACGTCTTTTTAATGATTATCATAATGATAAGACAATCTTAATTTTATGATTATCATAGTATTATTTCGCGGGGATGGGTTTTCACAGGAAATGGTACTTGATGATATTACTTCAGTTCCTTGCAGTGATCGTTTTTTAATATGTAGTTTTCGCAATGTTCAGAATTTTAACGCCCGCCAAGGTTTTTCATTTTTTGTTGCTTGTATTTGGTTATTTCAACGAGCGCTATTTTTGTAATGTGATACTTAAATTACATATATAAAAAATATTTTCCGATTAAAACAATGATTAATATTATATTTTTGTGTTCCTTAAGGAGACACTATCTCGGATGTTCTTACTGGTGCTTCTATGCGTGAGTTCTAACTGGATACAAAGCTACATGGACAAATCCTAATCTTTTACAACCTTTCATTGGAAAATAATATTTAGTATTTTTGTGAGGTCATCGCTTGTTTTCAGGAAAGTAACCTAAGTAGACAACACAATACAATTGTTTATAGAGTAGCTCTGACGGATACATTTTCTTGAAAACTTTCGATAAAACCTTGTAAATTAACGGAACAGGGACACAAATTTTCTTTTTCTTTGCTAAAATCGTACCATCGTCAAGGTGATAAAATATCTAGACAGTGAGAAAGCAGCCAACGGAGTAGTCCTAGGAAACAAGTGTGTAAGTCCTAGCAATTAGAAGTTATGAATTTGGCTTTCTTATCAAAATGAGTTGTTCTAAATACCAGACTGTCATTTCTTAGCGAAATGAGCCGTTTTGAAAGTGTAGGTTTTCCTTTATGGTAAATTGTGCTGTTCTAATAAAGATTTGTCTCTTTCCTGGAAAATTGAACAACTCTACGAGTTGCTAATGTTCTGACTTCCTGGCAAAATGAACTGTCCGTAGATAAACCTACTCGTATCCTAAAAACCGGGGTATTCATTTGATTCAACAACGTATTCCTCCTAGCCGTTAAGAACAACTGTTTTCTTAGAACTGCTCAGCTGGATGCTTTTTATAATTACAGTCACTTGTGGTATCACTCGTGCTGGCAGGATGGCCTTTTGCCTAAGAGCTTCATTGCTAGTAGACTAATCTTGTTGTGGCGTGGATGATTTTTCTCCCGATTGTGGCTCAAGTCCAAGGTGTCTGTTGCTGGTGAAATCACAACTTCTTCTACCACTTTCGTAGACTGCGTCTGGGAGTACCAACACTGTGTTGGCCAATCCGGAATTATTAAAATGGCTTCTGTCTGATCACTTTGGAATTTTGATAGAACTTTTCCAATTACAATAAATGGGGAAACATATAACTTAAGCTATGGTTCCAGACGACAGAGATGGAAACAACTGCTATAGCCTCTGGTTCTGGTTGCCAGGAGATATATGTATCTACATGTGCGATCAGACGACTAACAAATAAGTCGATGTCAGGCAGTCCAAATTTCCAAAGTATTTTTCTAAAAATATGTTTGTTTAGGTACCATTCTGTGGAGTCACTGAACTTTCTGAATATTTTATCAGCTGGTATGTTTTCAGTACTTGGAATGTAGCCTGCTAAATCATGCGTTTTGTTATCTATGCACCAAAAGAGCATTTATTCCCTCCCATATTACTTATATATGCTATTGCTGTCGTGATGTCGCTCATAACCCTGAAATGTTTATACTGGCAATCCTTACAAAAGGTAACAATGCCAAACTAAGCTGCCTTGTGTTCAAGCATTTATGTGTTGATCATCATGATCATCGGTAATAAGACCTTCAAGAGACGACCTTCCACCTGACGACTGTTCCCCATTGCATTACTGGCATCTGTGTGTATGGTTATGTCTATGGCAGGGGCAATAATATTCCAACAAAAATTGTGGATGTTATTTACCACCATTCAATTCCTTTCAAAGACTCGTCAGAAAGATGTGCATGTTGGTCAAAATCCTTTCTGCATAGTTTTAATGAGTTGATCTTTTCACTCTCTAAAGATCTATAGAAAAGAGGTCACTGTGGCATGGTTACAATAAGGTTTCCTATTAAAGATGCCACTGTTCGTATAGAACATGGTTTTGATGCCAGTTCATGACATAGATTGGTAATGTTTTAAATTTTATGGGCAGTAAGGCATACAGTCATGTCAGCATAGTATATTATGAATGTTATTTCTTGGGCAGGAATAAAACAAGATTTGTCAACATGTATGGTAAAGCCTAGTGACTTTAGGAGTGTTGTAGTAGCTTCTATCTTACATAGGCATTCATTGTATGTATCACCCTGCAGATAGCTGTCATCTACATAGACAAGTGACAGGTATCCCTTTTTCGTAGGATACTGAATGAAGGTTTGAGCATTTTGGAGAAAACCTTCATTGCTTCCGCATAGCCATTAGGAATGCATGTAAATTGGTAATACTGATTGTCTAAATATAATTTTAAATATTTTTGATGTTTCTGACATATTGGAATGCTGTAACAAGCGTCCTTTAAATCTATCGATGCCATGTGAATCCCTGGTTTTATCATGTTTGATACATTATTCAATGATTCCAATTTTAAAGGATTATATTCGATTAATTTGTTCAATTGTTTCAGGTTCAAAATCATGCAGTATGAGTTATCCTTCTTCTCTCTTGTGAATATACCTGATGCAAAATCATCATGGGTTTTAGTGTTGGGAAGAATGACTCCTTTGCTAAGTAGTATTATGATGACCTTTTTAATAACATATGTTTCACATCTGGAACAGGGGCGAGTGATGTGAGATATTTGCTTAGATTTTTCACAAAAATTAAGTTTGAGGACATGTTTTACAGTCTCCAAGATAGAGTTGTCACTTAAAATGGCCTGCCAAGCAGAAAAATAATTTTTAATGTTACCAGCTTTGAGGTTATCTTGATAAAGTAGATACTTGCGTTTTCGTTTATTTTTGTTTGTGAAATTTCTTCCCATGGCGGAATGTTTTCTGGTTTTGCTCTATATCCCATTTCCTGAGCTTTTGGGTAGTGCATCGAGTTTTTTTAATACTTGTTAAATAAAGTATTACGTTTTTTCTGAATAGCTGCCATTTAATTTATGGCATTGTTGTATGCTGATATTGTATTTACACGTTCAGCTATGTTATACCCAAACAGGAATTTTGACCTACTAAGGAACGGAAGGATGGACCCATAAGAAATTTCACGTTGTCGCGCCTGATTTGGTCCAGATCTTGATTTGAACCTGCCAGTACTGCTAAAGTGTCCATAGCTTTCTGAATTATGCCAATAATGCATATTCTGCCTTCCTTATGAATGCTTTTATCTTCCCTGAGTGTTATCAAACTGTCAGCTATCCCTGTTACAGCAACAGCAAAATTAACAATACCAGATGTAAACTTTAGGGCCTTTATATCTTGACTCCTTTTTGAAGATGTCAATGTGTCACTCTAAATTTCAGGATTACACATTTTTACAAAACGTTGAGAGTTTTCTTGTTCACTACAGCATCCAATGGCTGCGGTATCCTCATTGTAGCTAAGCACATTAAGGGGATGCAGAACAAATGACGTTTTAACAGCATCATCTTCTGAGCTTTCATCGTCACTAGGCCACATAAGTTCACGGATATCTCTGGCTATCTCCGTTAGTTGACACTGGTCCGGGACAACATTATCGTCATCACCGCATGATGCCTTCTTGGTTTCCTTGGGGGAGAGCGCTGAGAAGAATGCTCGTCTGATGAGGCTGGTGACATGTTGGGTCTCTTATGTAACGAGTGAGAGCCATTGCTTATAGAAGCAGATTCTATGGACGTTTTGATAACATGACCAATACGACCAGAAATTGAGTGTGATATTTTCCTCAGAGCATCTACAAGTCCTATAAACTGCTGCTCTTTTATTGTAGTAAAACGTATAAAAAGGACTTCTAAGGAGTTAGCGTAGCGAGGAGGATTTTCGTCCTTATCTACTGTGGTAGGATTCAGATTATCAACGCTAGCAGAATTATCAGCCATAATGCTACTAGTGAAAAACCAACGAATTAAAGTAGAATTATAGTGAAAAGATATAGAAACATAGCTTCAAAGCACGTTCTTCCTCCAGACGCCACTGATAAAAATGAGGACTTCCATGCATACGGAATAAGTTTTACTAGCTACTATATATACATGCGGTAGTTACTACTCACTGTGGAAATTTCAGAAATCTGCATTCTTCTCTTAGCAAAATCTTAAAAGGAAGAAGGCAATTTGGAAAGTCTTCCTTCTTCTTTCGCTCGTTTAGCTTGTGCTAATTCACTCAAAGAACATACTTCCTGATGCACTGACAGTTATTAAAAACACATTAATTCTTAAAGTAGCTTTGCTGCCTACTTCTGACAGTGCCGCTTTAAGCTTCGTGCTTAGACTTATTTAGCACAAGGTTCCATCCAAACTGGCCAAAGTTAATACTCCACTAGTGAATGGGAAAGGGGGCTTGCTGACTCCTAATTGGTCCCTTTATGGGATCTCTTACCTCATAAATCAATTTTCAACGTTTTCCGTTAAAACACACTCCTTTCTATCTTACCAGATTTAATTTCAGCGTCCGACTACTATTTAAACATATCGCTTTAATATACCCCCCAGGGATTGTAAACCTATTATAAAAAATATTTATAATTATATGAGGCATCAGGGTGTTACTCTTATATGTCCATTAATTAACCACAGAAAAAAAGCAACAATGGCAAAGAAGTGGGTAAATAATTTAGTCCATTTCCAGAGATAAAATGCATTAAAGGGATATAACAATTGTCTCGTATTTCTGCATTACAAAACAGAAAAGCATGATAAATAAGCAAAGAAATAGTTACGAACACTTTACTCTTGCAACATCTCGTTTCTGTAAAATAAACAATTCGTTAATTAATTCAAATATACTCAATTTATTAATTAAATGAGTTAATTTACTTTTATATAATTATTTACCTCTCTCGCGTATCTCACGTTTTGCAAGTTTTTTAAAATTTCTACCAGGTCAGATGTTTAACGTCCAATGTTGTTTGCAAGTTCAAATGTTAAGTGAAATGAAAGTCTATAATTAATAAAACGATACAATAGTAGCTTGCACCTGCACCTGATAATAAACAAAACAACCTTGTTCGCAGGCTTTTTCTTTCTTTCTTTATGTTAATAAATAATAGTATTCGTTGCATATTTTACGGGCCAGTTCAAACAAAAACATTTCCTAGACTTAAGGATACTGTATACATTCAACACACATGTTCAGCATTTTATAATTAATACGATATCTTCAGATTATTTGTAATTAATATATAAAAGTATGTATTTTCTGATTACTGAATAAGTTATCTGCGTGACTATATAATTCGTTTAACCGTATCTTGTTTTACAATATAATGAAAATGTATCAAACTTTTTTATACGGTTGTTTAAAACGAGCTCCAATTCCCCTCCACATGATTTATTTTATTTTCGTAAATAAATATATAGTTCGAAACTTCATGATGCTGAACATAATCGTATCTCCCTTTTTGGCAATGAAGCGGAAACGCTTTAAATGCCGATAAAAATGAAACGGTGAAATCTTAACAACAAATGAGACTTGATTTTGTAGTTTATTTATGTACCTACGCAATAAAATAATTTCCGGCAAGTTTCGATAATGTTACGGTGAGTTTGGAGCTCTTGAAAAGCAATTTCAAGTTTCGAGAATTTTAACATGTTAAATCGCGTCCAAATCTTGTAAACACACAAAGGATATTTATCTAAAATATAAAAGACCCCACGGATTTTATTTTGCATTCTAAAGCTTTTGTTTTATATTAACACAATCAAATGTATGCTTTTACATATTAAATTAATATGATATGATATTCACACAAATATGCAAACATGATTATAAACTTTAATAATATGAATGGAAGATATTAGCGTTTGCCAGTCCAGGATTGAAATTCATAATGATATGATATATTTATCATGTCATGGACCTGAATGAATTAAATGTTGGGCTACGTTAATAATTAATAATTTTTATTGTGTAAAAACGTAATAGTAAAATAGGAAAAGTTGGAAAAAATACTCTTCCTTTTTCACGTAAAGCAAATTAAATTTTAAACCTTTTATTCAAAATAAATATTACATAATACCTTACCTTCCATGGGGTGTAGAGAAAATATATCGAAATATTTTGTGCTTCCAATAGAAAGTGAATTGGGATTATTGGTTTTGGTTTCTATTATCACGTGAGGAAGTTTAGCATCCATGTTGGCTAGATCTAGTCTTTTTCTTCAGAATAGAGCTTTTCGGTAATTCGTGTTCAGCACTACTGACCTCTCACAATATGTGACTTATTTTTTATGTCAAACATACGTTTTATTTAAGTCGTTACAGTTCATCATAAAAACTTTGTAGAAGCCAATCTTATGTGTTTTTCAATGTCTAGCTAGTGACGTTGTATATACTCGTGTCGCCTCAATAATTTCCTAGGCAAAAATAACAACAACAAGAATAACAACAACAACAAAGATGCACCAGTGAGTGCAATATCCAAAAGTCAGTTTAAAGTTCCAAAAAATAACTTTTGAACAGTCACGTACCACAAACACAAACGATTACAGCGCTCCCAAATACCTTCACATATCGATAATTTTCTTAATTTTCCGAGAGAATTTAATTTCGCGAATAGCTGAAAATAAGATTCAGTTATACGTAGAATTAAGATATTGCGTAGCAAAGCTATTATAGACAACATCAGGCATTTCAACCACGCTTAAAATGGGGGGAGGCGTTACAAAAACGATTACGAGATCTATTTTGATTCTATATAGAATATTACTATCTTAAACTTCATGATCTACAATAATAATGATGACATAATCCTTAATTCATAATTCTTGTTTGTTTGCCAACTCGCCCCATTGCTCCTCGTCATTTCCATACATTTTTCCAACACAAGAAAATATTTTTAAATTTTTGCGAATTCACGAGAATTGAATTGCAATAAAAAAAAAGATGAGTTCAACGTTTCGGAACTTGTTGTTCCAATATCAAGAATTGCAAATTAACCGCTAATATTGAAGACATAATATATTAAAATGACGTTATAATTCAACGAGAAGGCATTGTATAGCATATCATCTTTCAGCAGGAAACTCCATAGCAGTTATACATATCTTTAGCATAGGCTCCCAGTTCGGAGTTTAGTCTTAGAGGCTGCATTGCTTGTAGTTTTCAAATCCACTTGCTCTCGTAGTATTCGCGTTTTTGTTTGTGCGTGAGATCTGTTTGTAGAATCTGTATGTCTAGGTCGGTTTCGATGTTGTGATCATGGTGGAAATGTAGCGTCAGTTTGTTGTTATCGGGTCTATTTACAATGTCGTATCTGTGTTTACTAAATCGGTCAGATAAGTTTTCTGCAGTCTGACCGATATATACCAGTTGATGTTTAATATACGGCATTGCATATACAACTCCCTTGGATTTGCAGTTACGGCCTGCGTTAATTCGAAATTGGATTTGTTTTAAAGTATTATTAATGATATTGTCAATATTGATTAGGGGACACGTTTTACAGTCTCTACAATTAGTGGTGTTTGTGCTTGTCAGTAGAGGCTTTGATATATCGTTTCGTACTGTGTGGTATCGTATAGACTTCGCCTTTCGGTATGCTGCAGTCGGTTTTGTAATGAAGATGTTATTAAGTTGTGGATCGTTTTGGATAAGATGGAAAATGTACACACAAAGATTGTTTGTGTGTCTCTTTGCTGTCTCTTTTTGTCCGAAAGTAAATCTTCCCTTTTCATGGCATAGACCAGTTCTGAAACATCTTCGAGGTAAGACTTACTGTAGTCTCGATTTTTAAAAAAATGTATTTTTTACTCTGCGCTGTGTAATTTTGTACATCGGAGCAAATTCTTCGGAGTATGATTAATTGACCTTTAGGTAAGTTTTTAATCACGAGTTTAGGTTGACAGGATGATTAGTGAAGATCATCAGGGCATCAGTTGATGTGCTATAAACAGAAGTCTTACAGATATCTTGAGTTCACCTTTGGTGGATGTAACTTTGACATCAAGGAAATTGACTGTGTTTTTAAGTGTTGACTTAAAATTTAATATTGGACTTCATTTTCTTGGATTGGGAAACATTTTGAGCAAAGTTCAAGAATTCGTGCAAATATTCGTCAACATTTGTCCCGATAAAAAATATGTCATCAATATATCTAAGCCATATCAAATGCGTGTTTCTAGGTTATTCATAAATTGGAGCCAGAGGTGTAGCCTTAGCTGTTCTGTTCTGGCTTGGGGGGATGATTTTCTAAAATAACTTGTGGTAGAGAGATGACTGTACCATGAAACCTCTAGTAGCTGAGTTTTCATCTATTTGGAGTAGGATCGTGCAAAGATAATTTCAAAATATTTTGACTGCGCCACTCCTTTTAATTGTAAGCTGTATTGTAGAAGATCCAAAAAAATTGTTTTTGAGAAACCCTTTGTCTGTAAAACAAATAGTGATATTAATTTATTAGCAAAGTGGCATTAGATGAGATTGGGTTACCCCAATATACATCCCTCTTACGCCCACCCACGCCCTGGTTACACCGACAAACCAAAAAGTGTATTTTTCTTGTTATTTTGACATATTTGGCAGCGCCATTATATTTAAGACATTTTAGCGCTTTATTATGACATATATCAAAAGAAAACTCCAATAGTTTTAGCTACTGCATTTCAACATTCCAGTTTAGGTAAATCATTTGTCATGAAAAAAATAATATATATGTATGTGTGTGTGTGTGTGTATGTAATTAAAATAGACACACCTACCAGTACTACTTGTAACAGTCTGAAGAGGTGGCTAGAACCACCGAAAATACTAACGGTTACATAACTTACGTACCATCTTCATTTTTATTTCACACACACATATATATATTTGTATCAACTTCATGTTCGCTATAAAAAAATACCTTGAGTCTAAGTTTACGACTAAAGAAAAGGTTATCATCTAGAAGTTGTTCCTTGTTAATTTATTTTGTCGTTGGGCAAAATTTTAATCCCTTATTTAAGATAGAATGTTCTGTCCCGTTAAGTTTGCTTTTGGACAAATTGTGTACTACATCCGTAATCTGGTGCTTATATATCTTGCTAATGTTCGTTTTACTGGGTGATGGCCGGGAAGGTACAGGTGCTGAGGGTATTACATAGCGATTTTATAATTTTATCATTTCATGTTTAGATGATTGCGACTTTTGTTTGATTCTCATGTACAGATAGATGACAATTGGAAAATATACTTGTTACTTATCATGGCCATCACAACTGTTTGCTCTACTGGTAATCTCTGGACACCACGAGACGATCGTTCTTCTAAAAACCGCCAACGAGGTAAAAACTTTACTAAATTTAATTACCATTCCGAAACTAAAAAGAAAA
>JANTOQ010948660.1:14383-27630 GCA_027564595.1 Bythotiara depressa | reverse complement strand
CTAAAAGTTGTACTTGTAAACTACATGTAAAAAAGTCAGAGCAATGAGAGCACTCAGAGGCAGTTTTTTCCCGTTTTGTTGGTAAAAAAATATTAGTTTAGAGTACTCAGAGCAAACGGAGCACCCTGAGCATAAAATATCGACCCAAAAAAACGGACCCTTAGTCTTATCAATGGAAACATTTAAACTGCTCAAAGTTCTTCATCTCTATGTATTAATCTTATCAATGGAAACATTTAAACTGCTCAAAGTTCTTCATCTCTATGTAATTAGTCTTATCAATAGAAACATTTAAACTGCTCAAAGTTCTTCATCTCTATGTATTTAGTCTTATCAATGGAAACATTTAAACTGCTCAAAGTTCTTCATTTTTATGTAGTAGTCTTATCAATCGAAACATGTCTTTGTTTCATAAAAAAATTAAGAGTGTGTAAGTCAAATGTTTATAAAGTTAATTATCTGGTGCAATTTACAATTAATTAGCCTTTCTTATCACTCATGCTGCAGATTCATTTTTTGTCCAGAAATATTATTAGTTAGCACATCAATTAATTGTTCATTGTACTCAAAATTGTTTAATTACACATACTAATAAAGAACCTAATATTGCTAAGCAATTTAAATCAAAAGCTGGTGGAATGATTTTGGGTGTAAAATTAAGTAAAATATTTATACTACTGGGAGTGCATTCTCTCCAGAGCTTATTTGGATCTCTAATAATAATATAAATTATAGCATTGTCACAATCTTTCTGTGGCATAAATAATTCTTTATTAATATATTTTTATAGAGCTGGTCCCAGTATAGGTTTGCTGTTAATTGCAATAGGAACTGGTGGTATAAAACCATGTGTTTCTGCATTTGGTGGTGATCAGTTTGAAGCTGGCCAGGTATGACAACATTCTTTTTATGTAGAATTGTTACTTTGTTATTTAGAGAAATAATGTATTTATTTAGAAAATATCAAAACTGGTGTAATACATATTATTGAAATTGTAACTTGATACAACTGATGAAATATGTTCAGAGTTTTATGTTGAGTAAAGCTTCTACTATTTTTTTATTCTGATTGTATATATAAGTTAGCAATCATGCAGAAAATCTTCATTTTCCATATTTCAAATCATAATTATGAGTTTCTAATTGCTGGCATAAAAATCAATTTTTTTCACTAACAAACGCTTCCTTGGAATTGATGTTTAAAGTTATTCTGCAGCATGTAGCAAGCAAGTAATTATTATTCTGCAGCATGTACATAGCAAGCAAGTAATTTTGATTTTGATTTCATATAAAGAAAATGTTCAGTAGAATTGCTGTTTGTTTGTGTGGCACTAGTTAATGTAACCCTTGGAGTCAGATTCCAAGGAATTAATCACAGATCGCTTGGTTCAGTAAAATATGAATATTATGTTGTAGTACATAATATCTCCATAAGTAGTCAACTGTAGTAATATGTCTAATGCTAGTGCTCATCATATATGTTTTCATTTTAGGGAAAGAAATTAACTAAATTCTTTTCTATATTCTACTTTGCAATTAATTTTGGCAGCTTAACCTCTATGTTACTTACTCCAGTATTGCGAGGTGAGAATTCTTGTTTCCTTTGAATGCAACTGAATCTATGGTGTTATGAGAACAACAAGGTTGTAAAAGAGAAGGAGTTCTATTATTTTATTTTAAAATACACCCCTGGAACAATTCCTGTCCCTTTTCTGTGATGTTACATTAAAAAGAAGGCTTGTTATATTAGAATTGCCCACTGCAAGCTTAATATACTTGCTCAACATTATGACACATACAGATAGCATTTATATTCAAACCATTCAATTTGAGAAACTTTCAAGTGCATGCCTTTTACATTTTCTTGTTAAAACATTGCTGATGTCATAAAGATGGTACCATGAACACACATGCACATACTTACATCAAAAAGCAACTAGAAACATTAGTTTTTGCCTAGACTGAAAATACATTTCTAGTGGTACATATAAACTACTGTGAACTGTTTCTATTTTGAACCTAAAATTAAAATATACATTCAGAATGTACCAACAGTTTATATGTACATAAAATTGTAATAATGAATTAGATATGTTATTTAAAGTGATTTAAAAGTAATAATAATAGAAACAAAATGTATTTCCCAATTCTACTAATCTAGTGTTTAGTCTAATGTTTCTCAGATGAATTTTTCCCCATTTTCCCCCATAAGTCAATAAAATGTGAGTAATAAAGCGTGATATATGAAAAATGTAAACAAACATATTATAGTGAAAAAATTACAGAAAAAAAAATGTTAGTGCTATGCAATTTAACTATAATGTGACTAAATGTGTATCACAGTTAGAATTCCTTTTCTTCTGTACCTAGTGCACCATTATGATTCAGTTGTAACCTTGACTACAGTATCTAAAGTAATGTTCTTATATTTCGTTTTAGGAAGATAAACTACAAAGTTTCTTCTCAATATTTTATTTCTCTATAAATTTTGGATCATTAATCGCAACATTATTAACACCAGTCCTGAGGGGTAAGTTTCATTAAAACGTGTAAACTAATTATAAACTAATTATAAACTAATTTTTCTAAATAAATTATATACCATAATATTAAAAGTTGTATTGATTATTTTTATTATCATCTCACTTACATTAATCAACTAACAAGAGGTTGGTGAATTGAACATTCAGGCTATGTTCTATCATACTAAATTATGAGCTTTTAATATAATGTTAATCAAATACGTAAACCTTTCTAACCTAATATTTAAAAGTGTGACTAATAGTTTGAGAAAATGAATATCATAAATTTCAAAGGAATTTTAATGAATATAAACAAGAATGGCAAGACAAATATGTGTGTGCTATCTCACCTTTTATGCACAAAAATAGGTGTTAATTATCAGCCATTGAAATTCAATAAAATATGCGACGGCAAAAAGTTGCCACCACGATTGGCCATTTATGTAATACGTGGCGGAAAAATGTCTCATTACAGCGGCAATTACAAATTGCATTGTTTAATGTTTTGCACATGAAATTTCTTACTTCTCTGGCATAATTTACATTGGAAGAAAAAAAATGTTTGTGAACCCCAAATGCGCAAGGACTGAGCATCTGAGCTTAGTTCGACTCTCACAGTCTCAACTTCCTTTTCTGTCACAGATGAAATGTTTAAATAACAAGACAAGAAGATTTTTACCATATTGTCTGGGGTATAAATCGATCCTCTGTATGACTCGACCCCCTATGTTAACTATATAATATACCCTCTGTATAAGTCGGGGCCTTTTCAGGCCTTCCTATTTTCTCCTTTTCTCGATATAGGGGTTGACAAATACAAAGATTTGAAAATTACCTTTGTCGCACTTATTAAGTGCTAGTATGAAGGAAATGCATTGATAGTTACATTTGCGGCACTTATTTAGCGCTAGTTACGAAGGAAAATGCATTGGAAATTATGTTCCCAGAACTTATTTACTGCTGGATACAAAAGGAAATGCATTGAAAATTATGTTTGTGGCACTTTCTTATCTCTTTATTGGTAACAAAAAACATACTTAACGTACGCAGCCAAAATTATGTACACATATTTTTTCTCTGAGAAGTCTTTTATTCCACATGCGTGTAAAGAAAAATTATGTTGAAACAATGAGACAATGAAATGCGTGAAAGAAAAAACTTTCATGATTCTACTATAAAATTGAAACAAAAGATTTATTTATGGAACATAAAGAAGCAAATTAAATAATGCATTTACAAGAAATATATTGTAAGAATAAACACTCCTTCACATACATTCACAAACATTTTTTTAAATATTAAAGAAAAGTGTTGAATATGAAGCAAACTTTATTAACTACTGCGGTGAAGAGTGAACTTGCATCATAATAGTTTCTATGAACTCAAAAACTGAAATTTAAAATATAACCAGGGGAATCAACAATAGAAAATAATAATAATAGAAAACAGGGAATGCACTGGGATTGGAAAACAAATTAAACACGTTTTAACATCTGTTTGACAGAGTTACAGTATTTTTTCTTTTAGACTTGTTATACAAAAGATACTTACCCTATTATCATTATATAAAATTATTGAAAACTTTTATAACCCCCTGCCACCAACATGCACTTTAGAATGGAAGGTTCACGCCAGAGCCAGTAAATATTAAATGCTTTGCTTCATCACGACTCTGACATGGATTGCCATTGATTAAGGCCAATGAGTTAAATATTTTTTAACATGTCCTCTGCAGCTAAAAATGAACTTATAGAAGTATACCCGGTATATATGTCGAGTAGGAAATCTAAGGTATTTTTTATTCCCTTATATAGCATGCAAGGTGAAACATGCGGCAAACATTTTTATAATATAGCAACATGCAAGATTTTTGTTATTCAGTAATTATAAACAGAATTAAATGTTTACCCAACAGGGTCGTATCCAGAAAGGTTTTGGGGACCTCAAATTAGTCGTGGGTTAGTGATTTTTGAGTAACGGTTCTAGATTGGCTAAAACAGTTATTTCTAATGGATAAAACTGTATTTTGCAAGTACACATTTTCTTGTTATTTATAACTGTAGTATAAATTCTTTCTAACAGCCTGTGAAATTTTTAAAAGTAGTTAAATCCCACATCAGCTGTGCCTTCTCTTGTTCTGTTATCCTTTGTCAGAGCAGCGTGTTTACAAAAATCTAATCATTTTGGCTACCATTATTGTTTCTGGACTATGTTCACACAACTGGGGGTTATTTATGGAATTATTTAGCAAGTCTGCAAATATATTACAGGGTTCGAAATAAATTTTTTCAAGAGGTTCATGATATTAGTGACTCCATGAGGGCCCCCACAGTGGGGTCCTGAAGGGCTAGTCCTAGATTGCTGTAAAAGCATTCTTTTTCTTAAAAATAAGATATTGAAAATATTTTAAATTGACCCAACATTGAAGAAAATATTACTTATATGTTCCTACAACGGAAGCGAAGAAAAATTGACGTAGAGATATTTTCACGGCACATTTTCACAGCCAAAAACAAAGATGAACAGACCTACAAAAGTGAGCACGTCATTTTCACGACCAGAAACAAAGAAAAATAGACATAAATAATAAAATAAGTTAAATGGTATATTTTTATGGCTAGAGATGAAGAAAACAACTAAAATAAAATAAAAGACTAAAATAATTAGTTTATTTGAGGAAATATGGCAGTTATATACAGTATTTGCTAAAGTTTATACTGGTGTTCCTCTGTCGTTTTCATTATCATTTCACGCTCATCATGTATCTCCTACATGGGGTTTTAACAAGATTATAATATAATGTTTTTAAAATAATATTGCAATTCATTTTGAAACAGGACAGATAATCAAGAGATAATGATAGTCATAACAAAAAGTTTAACTGGACTGATTATTTTCCTCTTGACACTAATTAAGTACATTTTGAAAGCTAATTTGCAACATCTACCAAGGTGATCTGAGATATGTAGTTTTATTGTTACTTTAATCGAATGTGTGCACGCATCATGAATAATGAATAGACAGTGAACACTGGTAAATCATTCTGAATGAAAGAACAACAGCTGGACCACAACAGATAAATTGTACTCTTTATTTTTACCCCTGACTTACAGTTATGTATTCGAAAACTATGGAAATAAAAAGATATGCGCACATGATAATGTTTGATTCTCTTTTAAAACACATCCAGTGAGATGGTAAACAAAAATTTTAATATGGCGGCATAGACGTGGGTCGTAAGCGAAGAGTGTTGGGAAGATACTGAACCTAGTTTAAAGAACGATTTAAAGAAAACTGTTTGATGAATTAAACCATGTGATGTATAGTCATTCTTTCTTTCAGACTGACTGGTAAATATAATTCTAAGTTCAACACAAGTAAAAAGAAGGCAAGTAAAGAGGGAAAATAATTTTTTGAAGTACAGATAATTTTTGGGCGCCCATAGTGGTTCAATGCTATCAAAATCACCCTGGATATGACCCTTCAGCATGATTCTATTACCTATAATACTGCCAAAAGTACAAGTATAAACATCAGACATTCACTATCCTTAACAGGTTAATTTAATTTCTTAACTATCATTGGGTAAACTTACAAAGTGATTTTCTTTTGAAGTTTCATATTCATTTACATGAATGAACGTCACAGGAGTGCATGTAAAATATATTTATTTCTGAATAAACTAACCCTGTCTGTAAAAGTACCAGACAGTTTAAGAGTCGCACGTGCATATTTACTCATTTTACTTTATATCTAGTGCGCTAAAAGTGCTGTGAATTTAGTTTTCAATTTAATTTATCTTCATAGTAGTGTTAAAACAGCAACGTGAAGGAAACTTTCAACACCATTTTGAATTAAACAATTTATTTTATTTTGGTTGAAGAAAAAGTGAATATTAGGTAGTTTTGCAACAGCCAATAATTGCCGTCGTGGACTTGCTTTTTGTGAAAACGTGGCGGCAATTGCTGAATACCATTGTGAATTTCAATGGCTGTTTATTAGCATTTAGGTAAGGCTAATCTTATGTTTACAGTATGTCCACCTGTACATATAGAAATATGGGTGGAAAATTTCTCAAAAATACAGAAAGAGTGCTTCTGACTGATTATTACATTATGACGACACTGAAATTCAACCAAATATCAAGTCCATACAGTTTACTAGAATGTATATTTCTGAAAAATGTTTTGTGTGGAGGAGAGTGAACATCATGATGACATTACCAAAAGTTGCAGGTCGTAATTACATTATGATGACATTGTCCTAATTATTTATTCTATCTAATTTCAATATGGTTACAAGAATATACAATTGTAGAGGATAGTAAACACGATGTCTCTGAAGTGTTTTGTAAAAGTTACCATCTTTCATAAGAATGCTTTCATTTATTTATTTAACCAGTTTAATTGAACTTTTTCATTCAAACTAGAATAAAGATCAAACGTAATTATGAACGTTTATATACCTTGATAGAATAGGATAAGTAAAATGTTTTGGTATAAATAAACATGGTTGTAATATAAAGTAAACATCAGAAAAAAGTACAGAATAAATAAATAAACTTTATTCCAAGACTAATTATAATATAATTCAGGTCCTATGATCGTTCAGAGTGTCATTTACAAGACAGCTTACAGCTGTAATATGCAATATGTTTAGTATATTAAAATCATTCTCCATATAAATATTAATAATTTCCATAGCAATATCAAATGTTTTAAAAGTTATAAAAATATTTTATAAATTTTGCTTTTTATAATTTTATAGTTAGGATAAAAATCAAATCTTAATTACTTAAGATTTGATTTTTAACCTAATTATAAAATGATAAAATACATGGAATGTAAGACCGAAATATAAATATTTTTAGTAAAACTTTGATCTTTTTTATCAATTAAATAAAGTTAAAATTAAAATTTTTTAAAAAGTAATACGAGTAAATTCCAACTTAAAAAGATGGACTGTTGGGAGGCATAATAAAATACACACATCTTTACTTTTTAGCCCTATAAAAATAAAAGAAGAAACTGAACAGTTATACAGTTAACCTGTAGGCACTACTTATAGGGTGTTAAAATAGAGAAAAACATTCTATCTGCAGGAACAGTTATACAGTTAACATGTAAGCACTACTTATAGGGTGTTAAAATAGAGAAAAAAACATTCTATCTGCAGGAACAGTTATACAGTTAACCTATAGGCACTACTTATAGGGTGTTAAAATAGAGAGAAAAAACATTCTATCTGCAGGAACATTTGCTTAATCTACTGTTATGGCTAGGCAACACTCTCTGCTGCTTGATAGAATATACCTCTTAACATAGCTCAACAGAAATAAAGTCTGTCAGTATTCTCAAAAAGAAGAGAGAGACAGAAAACTGACAATTGATCCATTTCATTTATACTCTTGGTACTCAAGGTGTATGGAATAAAATACACACCAAAAGGAAAAGCAAGGTTATAAGGTTACTATATCAGATTGTATATTTAAGCAATTACACGTACCCACTTAAAATCAATGAAACTACAATATTCCAGACAACACATCTTTCAAGTAGATATCTACTAGAGACCATAACCATAAATTGACTCTCACATGATCCAACCAGAACCTTGAAGCTACTAGATAGTAAATTACCTTTCGCAAAAAATCCTGAGCTACTAGATAGTAAATTACCTTTCGGAACATCCTGAGCTACCAAAAAATGTATGTTATATTCCTTACTTCTGTGGTTAGAAATTATTATAATTGCATGCTATTCACATGTGCTGTAGTTGATTTAATATTTGTTTAATGCAGGTGATGTATCATGTTTTGGTTATGACTGCTATCCACTTGCATTTGGAGTTCCAGCTATTCTGATGGTCTGTTCAGTACTGTTATTTGTTGCTGGAAGTAAATTATATAAAAAGGTTCCTCCAGAAGGGAACGTGGTAATTCAAGTATCGTCAGTATTTGGTGTAAGTTCCACAATGTGTATACGATTATTTTCTTGTACAGTTGTTTAAACTTTAATTTCTTAATTATAATTGTCATGGTGTTGTTCTTATTGTTGCTGTTGTATTAATAAATACAGATTTTTGATGACACCAGAGACTGTTGTGTTGGAAAGGTTTTATTGGATATCTTTAATACCATATGAAGCCCTGGGTATATGATAAAAGTTTACAAAATCCATGTAAAAACCCTCTGAATCAGAGAATTATATATTTTGAAATATTTATAGATAAGTGGTGGTGATGTTTTTTATACATTATATAATATTTTGCCATATCGTTCAACAAATTCTACATGAATAAACTTGTGATGAAAAAACTGAATGTGAAATATATATTTGCATATGATATATAAACTTGGACCAAATTTTATGTAATATAATATTATTTTACTTGTTCATTTACCCATGATGCATTGTATAAAGGTTACAACAGAAACATTCTTCCTACGTGTTTTTTTTCAGTCAATATATTTGTTTCATTATTTTGTAAGGATATTATTAGAATATTCCATTTCACCCTTTTTTTCCACTAGAGCGCACTGAAGAACAGAATTTCACAACGTGGTTCAGGAGTGAAGAAAGCACATTGGTTAGACTGGGCTTCTGATAAACATAGTGTATGTATATTCATGGCATAATTAACTACTGTTACTTGATAGTTACATATGCTCATTACAGTGTAAGAGGAATTTGTAGATGGTTGGTTGCTTAATTCTACAATAAAGCACAAACTGACCTTGCTGGTACCATTTCCAAATTATGTTTCTCTCTTTTCATGAAAAAGATAATTCATATATTAAAAATAGTTTTGTTCGGTGTGAAATCACGGTTTATTTTATTTAGCCTTATGATTATGGAAGTATTTATAAAAAATTTAATTCCCATTTGGCGATGTGTTATTTGTTATATCATTTTAGTAAGATGTAAGTAGTAACATGTAGGAACTGTAGTAATAGAATGCTCTATGTAACATATACAGTGTGTAATCTAGAATCATTGGGCAGGGTCAGGTAGAAGAGAAAAGTGGTGTGGTCACACATCCTAAAAATATGCTTCAAATTTAAATATTTGTACATTTTTTTAGCAAAAAGGCATTTTTCATTCGAAATTAAGAAGGGTAGTGTCAGAAAGTTGGACCCTTTTTGGGCTAGATTATGGCCTGACACTAACTCATGATATTTAGTGAATGTTCTGTGTATCATGCATATACATGGTACAACATAGAGAATTATCTTAAGTGACTGTAAAATGTTAAAATTGTCGCAGGAAAAGATTTATAGACCATTCAGACATAGAAGTCCTATATTTGGCAAATTTAGTTTATTGATGGTTTTATTAATGAATTTTATCTGGTCTATGTTTGCTTTAGATAGTATTAGCTCATTCCCTACTCACATGTGAATACTTCATGCATATCTACTGAGTTATTCTTGATAATAACTTTTGTGTTACTGTTACTGTTTGTACATGGTGAAACATTAAATATGTCACAGATTAAAATTAATTAAGTACGGAATGAATTAATTTGTCACAAATTGTTTTAATGCATTATGTTTTTATATTTTAGCCTGTTTTGATTTCTGATAGTAAAGCTCTATTTAGAGTCCTCTTCATGTTCTTACCTCTTCCATTCTTTTGGACACTGTTCGACCAGCAGGTAATAAATTATTTAATAGAAACAGTATTTATTTGGTTTTTTAACTCAAAAACGAAAATTAATACTAACTTAAGTTTTAATGTTTTTGTGATATTTATTTTCCAGATTTCACTTTTTTTTTTCGATATTAATTTTCACGATTTTAAAGATACGCTTCAATTGTTTTTCCAGTAAAAACAATAGTGCAAAGAAAAATGGTAGCCAAAAGGTTTTGAAACACTATGCTGTACTTACTTTCAGAATTTGACTTTTTATATTTTTGGACTTTTTTAGCAATATATCAATTTTTGCAGTTTTGACAAAATTTGAGAAATCTCTCAAATTAGTACATTGAGGTATATTTTCATCTCTAGGGATCAAGATGGACATTACAAGCTATGGAAATGAATGGGGACATTGTAAGTACAAAATTATTTTAAAATCTGTATCATTGGAAATATATGATGTATTATTTTCTGTATGAAATCTTATTTTTGTTTCTTTACCTTCTTTACCTTGTATGAAATATAAATGAAATTTCATGTCAGTTTATCTATGAAAATAATAATAATAAAAATGAATGTAATGTGAAATACATAGACATGTTTAGAAATGGTATTTGAAAGGTTTATTACTTGATAGTTTTGAATGTTCACTAATATGATGTGAGGATCATGTTCAATTATGAAATGTTGTTATTTGTTGGTTCAAGCAGAACATTTCAGAATGAAAAACTGACACCAGTGGTTTTGGTAATGAGAACAGTAGAAACAGTTTTACTAATGAAGTAAATGGTTAATGATTCTTTGATTTTGCATTTACTTCTCTAGGGTGGTTTTATTGGTACTATTAAACCTGATCAAATGCAGGTAAACAATTTATCCATTCATGCAGTACTACAATTAAACCAGTCTATGAGCACCCTAGTATGTGGGCCCCTGATATTTTCTCTGTTGTTTATACAGTATGTAATAGTTTTTGCAAAAAAGTCTCTTAGTGTCCCTGTTAAATTTATTATGTTTTATTTTGTTATTCTGTTATATTATATTATGTTATATATTACTAGTGACCAATTCTACACATATCATATTAGGACTAGGTACAAAAATAGCAAGAACAAAGTTATAAAAACAGGGTTTGAATTTCAATGGTAAACCGGTAATCTGTCCATAAAAAATGTTAAAAAACGTTTTAAACTGTTTACTTTTTCACTTTATCTGATGACTTCATATAGTGTGCACCCACTTTTTTTTTAAAGGGGGGATGAAGATCCCCCAAAATGCCCTTATTGTGGAGGATGAAGATTTTATTATAAATAGGGGGTTTAATTAATGGGGGTGGGATGAAAAATTAAACTAAACTAAATATTTTATATCACTTAACATTTATATTTTTATTTTAGTCTTTTGTTATTAATTTGTTGACAGTGTGTTATCATATGTAGTTTAATAGGGTGACACTTTAGTTGTAATAATTGTAATATTAATCAATTGGGTGATCTGGTATCAGGGTATGGCTCTGAAAAATTGCCAAAATTATGTTGAAATTATGAAATGCATTCTAAAGGACCGGAAAGGCAAATTTAGCCAATCTTGTCTGCTCTATATTCAAAATGTTCTCCCAGCATGTGTCCACTCACAGAGGTACTGAACAGGGGTTAACATAATAAACTGGACCCACCCTTGTAAAGGTGCATTTCCAGCCCTGAACCTAAGAGACCTTTTCTTTCTGGCAGTCTTCAAGTACCCTTAAAGGAATGGTTGCAGTATAAGGAGGAAATTAAATATCTGAGTAAATAAATAATATTTTCCAGAGAAAGAAACAACTCATTGAAAAAATTTGTTTTATAATATTTTGTTACAGTACTAAATAATTTGATCCTCACATTAGAGAAAACAAACAAAATAATACTTGAATTCTTTATAATTAGCGTTGGTATCGTACTTATTTTGTAAAGGTAAAACGCCGCACATGGATAAATTTTGGAAATATAAAAGAGGCAGGGTGGGATAATACCCCTCTGCGCACTATAGACTTTGTGTCTTATTTACTTTGGTACTGAACTCACAATGGTGTTACAGCATGGAGGAGGGAGGGTGCTTCACTTGCCTCATAACAGGACATTTTATAAGTAATTGAACTATATGCATTCTTCTTTCATGTATTTTTCTAGATTTCTAACAAAACCTCACGGATATGAATGTGATCTTACCAGAATTCCATCAACACCTACCCATATTCTCGTTTTGTGGGGAAAAAATGTGTTAAGTAAGAAAGGGAGCTAAATTGGAAAAAACGACTTAAAAGAATCAATATCTGGAGAGATTTTATTCTTAAGAAAAAGTAAAATAAATCAAAATATTATTATAAACCCAGAGACAATCTGTTACAAGCATGATGCAATATCTTTGTTGATTATTAGTAAAGTGAAGGACCTATCAGGTGGTATGATTTTAATGTATTCCCCTTCTAGGCTTTGAATCCTGTGTTTGTTATGATACTGATTCCATTGGTTGAAAAGATTGTTTATCCAATTGGCAAAAAGTGTCACATATGGACTAAGTGAGTTATTGATTTATGTGACATTGTTGTAGTTGAGAAAATGTTTTGTAGTGTGTAATTATTTTAAATTGGACAATACAGTGACTGTTTCTTCTTATGGAGCAATATTAAAGGAAAGGCTTTATGACTTTTTCTCATTGTTCAATACCTTTGACAATTAATCTAAAATTTAATATGTAAATAGGAGGAAAGGACCTTTGATTTCAATCATCGTAAACCTAATATTTACCATGCTGTAGCAAACCAACAGACAGAGTCACCTCTATATACATGTCATGTCATGCCACAAACTGTCATCTATAGAAGGAAAACAGAAAGGTGTAGCTTTAAAATTTCCTAAGATAAATGCTCTACATTGGAGGAGTATAATTTGAAATTTACAAAGTACATGGTCTGTTTACCTCAAGTACACTCTACTGATAAAGTAAATGGTCTGTTTACCTCAAGTACACTCTACTGATAAAGTACATGGTCTATCTACCTCAAGTACACTCTACTGATAAAGTACATGGTCTATCTACCTCAAGT
>JANTOQ010948660.1:0-14283 GCA_027564595.1 Bythotiara depressa | reverse complement strand
TACCTCAAGTGCACTCTACTGATAAAGTACATGGTCTGTTTACCTCAAGTACACTCTACTGATAAAGTACATGGTCTGTTTACCTCAAGTACACTCTACTGATAAAGTACATGGTCTGTTTACCTCAAGTACACTCTACTGATAAAGTAAAATCAACATTTGACAAAATTTCAGATATACCAAGTAATGAAACAAGAAAGAAAATTATGAGATCTGTGAATAAGAACAACATCATTTTTTCTGCTGTTTTGAATAAAACAAGACCTAAGACCTCTTTCCAGATAGAACAATGACAGTGACAAATAAAATGTGTAAGTAAGTGGTAGTTCACATTTCTTTGTTTATCAATAATAAAATATAAATTGCTAGGAAATGCAGAGATTGAAGGATATAGGATATTGTATAATATTCTGTATTTTTGTTTACTTTTGATAGACCACTTCAGAGAATGGGAACTGGAATGGTCTTAACCTCATTGTCCTTTGTCATTGCTGGTTTTCTGCAGATCAAAATGGAGGTATATCATCTTTTTTGTTAGTATGTATTGCAATGTGAATTCTGAAAAACTTCATTTTGGGAAGATGTTGAAAGACTATGTTTATGCTCTCTATATCCGTCCCTTTATAATATGAAACAGTGATGTTCCAATTTTATATTCTTTAAACCAGTAAACATGATTGTTCTTATCCAACTACATTTTTGTGTTGAGAGAGTCATTGGAGAAACAGAAAGACATGGTTTATGGACATTGAATAACACATTTAACAGATGGCAGAAGCAAGCAATACCTTTTTTAAGTAATTACTAAAATGGCGTACAGTTATCTTTTGGGGCACATTAACTATATAAGTTAAATGATTTTAAAATTTTAAACATATTAATTGAAACAACTATACAATAAAATGGTTAAGAAATTTAATAACAAAACTGGTAGCATTCCTCGTGTGTAATTAATGTAATCATACATCTCACAAATAATTTCAAAGTCATCTACAACCATGATGTTATTTTTTCCATTGTGAGAGCTTCCTCGAAAGTACAAAAGACTCGCCAATAGAACCAAAAATAAGTGTTTGCACTGGATCCGTAAAGAAATGGTTTCATAATGATCTTCAGTTTTCGCATTGCGCTTGTCTAGATGTTGATGAACCATGGAGCATCTTGGATGGACACTGCTGTTTATGGGAAACGTAATTGCATGGTGGTAGCAAGTGTTCATGATATCACTACATGCATGATTACGGTCCTCATGATATCTTGCAGCAATAGTTGGCCAGTTAACCACCATCTCAACTTTATTAATTTTTGGTTTTAGAAGAAGCTTTAGGAATGGATCAGAATCACTTAGATGACACTTTGTTTAATAAAATTCCTATATGTTCATTTTACAACATCTGTCCTATCGTTTCTTCGTTTGTGATGATTTACAGAATTCACATATTTGTTTATGTTTTTCAGGCAAAATCACCTGTAGCAAATCTGCCAGCAACAGGCTATGCAAACTTTCGCCTTATCAACAGTGTCCCATGTGCTATTGATATATATGCTTACGAGATGAAGATCAAGAATGTTACTGTACCTTATAAACATGTGAGTGTATTAAAGATAGTATATGTACAATGATGAGAAACACCTTGTTAAGGTACTATCAAGTTATATGATCTGAATTGATGTGTTTATTAATTTCTACCAAGTTTTTTCTTAGATTAAGTGGTTCGTCAGTAATACTTTTCTTATTTTCTTGTAGTTTAGCATTTTAACATGCTTGATATAAAATGTTTCCATATATGATGATAACAAACCATAAAATAGAATGAGATGAGAACTTTTGTCAGACTTGGATAACAATTGTAGCACTATTTAATTCAGTCTAGAAGTAACACATTACATGGATAATAATAATATCTTGGATAAGAGAATGAAATCAAGTACAGGTAAAAGTTCAGTCCAAAATGAAACTTTTCAGGATTAAAGAGCTTAAAAAACGAGGAACATAAATTTAAAAATTTCTTTTCGTTCATTAAAGTTGGCTCATTCGTAGAATTTCTTGTTCGTATAGGAACAATTCTAAGTATAAATATTTAGGGAAAATGTCACTAATTTCAACTATGATGGTCATGCGAGGGAAGAAAAACTGCTGATAAATTTTTGTTTTTAATAACTTTGCAACTGCTTGACAAAAAGTGGAGGTTATCAAGTAGAGTTGATATTGCAAATTTGAAGTCCATTGTGATGTCACAACACTAGTTCCAGACCTCTTGTGATTTTTGCTGACAAAGAATTCTTGTTTAATATGTTAAAAAAATCTAATCACCAATATTCACAAAATGTTATGCAATGCAATGATCAGTTACTGGTTTAAGAAAAAAAATTGGTATGGTAATATTTATCAAATTACTAGTTCCAAGCCCTTCAAGTTGCCTCTTAACTGTTTGATTAGCAAAGTAGCTGCAAATTTTCAGGGCCTGGAACAAGTAATTGTGATATTTAACACACCAAATTTTTATTCTTTAGACAGTAAATGATTTTCTTATCATCAGTACAAGAAGTTTTTCTTATCAGTGCAAGAAGTTTTTCTTATCAGTACAAGAAGTTTTTCTTATCTGTACAAAAAGTTTTTCTTATCAGTGCAAGACGTTTTTCTTATCAGTACAAGAAGTTTTTCTTATCAGTGCAAGAAGTTTTTCTTATCAGTGCAAGAAGTTTTTCTTATCAGTACAAGAAGTTTTTCTTATCAGTACAAGAAGTTTTTCTTATCAGTACAAGAAGTTTTTCTTATCTGTACAAGAAGTTTGGTTATTATTAGTCATTTAGTTTTTGTTATTAAACAAAGAGATCTTTGTCAGAAAAATATCAGGAGGTCCGGAACTAGTGTTGTGACATCACAATGAACTTCACATTTGCAATACGGACTCCTGTTGATAAACTCCACTAATCTACAAATACACTAACGACATCATAGCTGAAATTAGTGCCATTTTCCCTATAACGTTATACTTAGAATTGTTGCTAAGAGCAGAAAGTGCTACAAATGTGCCAACTTTAACATTGAATATCTCAGTAATGGAAAGAGCTTTTTCAAAAATTTAGAACGTGGTGTTCCTCATTTTTTAAGCTATTTGATCCTGAAATGTTTCATATTTGACCAACCTGTTCTTTTAATATGACAGGAACTTGCTACCTCAAAAAACAAATACTGCTGCATATGTTGCCATTATCAACTAGTAGTTTGATTGTGATTTGATATTTTATTTATTCAGATTATGTAATTGCTTTTCTTTCTTTTTAGGCAACAGAGTATTTTGCAGTACCAACCAAACTTAAGCGCATAATGATAGGTTCTGAGTGTCCTCCAAAAATGAACCTTGAAACTGATGTTTCTATTAGTCAGCAGAAAAGTTATACTTTGGTCATAGGCTCAAACCACAGCAAATTAGCTGTTATACAGGTAATTGTTCTGTTTTTTATTCTCCATTTGAAGATCAGATTCACAGATTCATTAGAAGTGCTCTTCACTGTTTTGTGACTAATTAGTTTAAGATTTTATTTTGTTTATAAGTCATTTGAATGTGATTATTTAGAAGCAATGATTTAGTTTTATTGTCCTTGTTCTAATGGTATTAATGAGTTTTTTGTTTATTTAGCTCACTGATGATGTAACACCACTGGCTCATGGTCACGCAAAAGTTCGCTTCCTTCATGCTGGCGGTTCTGTAAAAGATCATGTAACTGTTAAATTGAACAAAACTTTATCTATTGATTTATCTCCATTTGAAATTCCGCACTACATAAACATTGTTGCAAAGTCATATAAAATTCGAGTCGCTCCAAATGGATCAACTAATGCACTGGCTCTGGTGAGTTTGTTTTGTTCTTGGCTAGTGATGCATACTGTGACAGTTTAAGTTTAGTTGTATCATTGCTGCTAATTGTGCTGACAATGTGCTGACAATCTGCATACCATTAAGACAAAGTCATAGTACCAGTCAAGTACACAATGTTCGATATTATTAAATCCTATTGAGTGTTTCATGTACTAAAAACTCCCTGATGTTTCTTTACCACCATCATTATAAAGAATATACTAATTTCATTATAGTTATCATTATCTCCCAGAATCCACACAATGCTTAAAGGCATTTTTATGTGTTTTTCTTTACACATGAAAGTTTATTTAAGATTAGGTAATAGGTGAAGCTTGATTGATGTAGAGGTGTCTATTAATCATGTTTAGTTTAGGTCCTCAAAATTGAAAATCTGTTCTGCAAAATATAGAAAATGTAAAAAACTTTATTCCTTAAGTTTCATTAAAAGTTGTAAGCCTTGCATGCTAAGTTACCGATGCATAAATGTGATGTTAAGTGAAAATCATGTCAATTCACATTTTGGAAGGTCTAATGCAACTTTTGAGGGTAGTGGCTAATGCAACGTTTGAGGGTAGTGACATTTTCTCACTAAGACTGGTAAGGTTGTTACTGTTAGAGTTGTTTCAAAACAGAATAATAAATATACTTTTTTTATTGTAGAAAACAATAACATTTGGTAGTGGTGGTATATATACTGTGGTCATACAGCCCAATAAAGATATTAACGGTGTAAGTAACATAAAACTTTTATGAAATTTATGTGGAAAATATTTCCTCCCATTTCTTTGCGTTCTTTCAAATGTTTGTACGTATTAACCTCAGAGAATAAAATATAATATTAGGTGACAAATGTTTAAGAAAGGCGAAACACTCCATGAACTTTCCCAGGCCAAAAAGAAAATTATTTTTGGCATACTTATATATAATAAAGATAAAGATGAATACCCCATTTACATTTACATGTTTCTAACCACTGTTGAATACCCCATTTACATTTACATGTTTCTAACCACTGTTGTGAAAGATGGTCAAGTTGAAGATGAATTACAAGAAGAAAGAAAGAAAATGATTTTATAAATAGTAAATAGAACGAGAATGAATGGATCAATTGTGGTTAGTTTCAGCATTAAATACTTTCATCTTCTTTAGTTGAAATGTAACATGTAGAAAATTACATTTCAACTGGTAATCGAATTACTTGTTCCCATCGCCATTGTTTAATCACATGCTATATATTTTAACGGTAATTGAGTTTTAGTTTCTGTGTGTTACTGTCATTTGTAGTCTGACCCTGTTGTCTCCTAAATTTCCAATGTTACCTACTGTTCCATGTTCTACTTATGCCATGTCAGAGTTGCACAAAACGCGTACGTGGAATATGTACGAACGGCTATCATTGTCTACCGAACACGTAAGTTTGAAAACAGGTACATTATAGGAACGTCTATTTTAAGCTATAAAATATGTGAAAGTTTTCTTCTTAGCAATCACGTACGCGTATAAATTTGTCATGTCGGCTCATTTTTTGTCTCTTTCCTATCACCTTGTGCCTTTCTTTCCTTCGCTCGAAAAGGAGACAAGTCAGAGTTCATTTGATCATGCATGCGCAGATCATTTTAACAAAACTATTAATCATATTCTGAAATATATAATTATGGTGGTTGCTCTCCCCTTCAGATATTCCTTTCTAAAAATCACCCTACCAATACCTGCACCGTTTTCGTTGGTGAGATAGCTATTGATCTTCAGGTTGGTGAGATAGCTATTGATCTTCAAGGAGACTGCAATTCTTGTTTTTTATTATTTAGTTACAATTGTTTGAGTATGCAGATGTATCACCTCGCCCAGTATCAATTGTGTGGCAGATTCCTCAGTACCTCCTCATCACTCTTGGTGAAGTAATGTTCTCTATTACAGGGTTGGAGTTTGCTTATTCTCAGGTAGATTTGATGTTTTTCTATCACAGGGTTGGAGTTATACCTCTGTTTCATCATTATTACCTTATCACGTTATTGCTAAAATATGTTTAAGTTCTTTCTTATGATAGCAAGATTCTACAGATTCATTCTAAGTAAAACCAATGAAAATTTGAGTAAGAATGAACTAAGTAAACCATAGCAGCTTCAGTGTGTTTTGCAGTTTCTCGCGTCCATTTTCTCTTGCTGTTCTTGTGATATTCCTTTTTTTGGTAATTCAATGAAGTAATCAGTGGTTACTAGAAGTTTATAATAGTAAAAGCCATTTGTAGTTACTAGCAGCTCGCAATTATCCTCCATTGGCTATAAGGTTAGTGCATAATTAAATTAATATAATATATATAGAATTACTCTTCACACATAAATAACAACAAGATCAAATCTAATCTAACAAGGACGGGCAGTACAAAACAAATATTAAATAATTTATATTATATTAAATCTCTTACTGAAAAATAATCATAATTGAACTAAAAATATGCATAGCGTAAGTTGTCCAAGAAGTACTGAAGGAAAACAATCGCTGTTAGTTACTCTTTACTCGACCAACTGCATCCTCTATATAAAATTCATCCTTGTGGCATAAAATTACTAACAAGATTATGGGTTGGTCTCGGATATCTGTGTGAGCACAAATTTCGCCATAATTTTAATGACACAATTGATCCCTTTTGTACCTGTTCAATTGGCATTAATGAATCGGTTGAGCATTTCCTTTTGCATTGCCCTAATTACATTGTTACTCGCCAATCACCCTTTGATAACTTCAATCAGAGTAATATTTTTGTTTTGACATATTCAACAAAGTTTTAGTACATTTACTTCTTTACGGCAATGACATGTTTGATTTCGTTTCCAATAAAACATATCTCGTGTAATTAACTTTATTTTTTACCGTGGTTTCATTTATTAATTTATTTTCTTGGATAGTATACTTGGCGATATCATGACTGTGTCTAGCGAGTATACTGCCCATTAAATGTTGCATTAGTGTGTAAAATATATGTTGCTTTTTTTGTGTGTGTACAAAAAAAAAGATACAATACAATACAACATAGTGTTTTACAGTTAGGATGTTCTGACATCGATATTCATGCAGGTAGAAGAATTTTCTTAAAATGTGATAAGTTGTTGAGCAGAAAAAGTAATTTTTTTACGAGTTACGCAGACAAAAACAATAAAATTCCCCTCCGATTCACAGAGTGAAAATCAGATTTTAGCCAATTAAAGATGCGGAAAGACATGATCACCAGGTAATGTTCTCTCAATGGAAGCCAGCCTTTAACTGGAAATCAGCATTAAGGTAAAAAGGTATGCGAGTGCAGTTTCAATAGGATGAAATTTGCAAGATTTTAAATTGCTTTTGCATGCATTTTTTTAGCTGATCCAACGAAAAACGTGGAAAAGGTACGGCTGCGAAACATGTTCGAATTTTTCTCTTAATAGAAATAAGCTTTTATGTGCAGAAATGATTCACACAGAACTTCAGAATTTAGAACGTTATTATTACTGTCCAAACTTTTGTTTTGAAATAGATTGTGATTGTTTGTGTGTTTAAAATATAAAACGAACCCTCCTTTGCAACATGTTCGAACATATAGTTATCACACAATTTTTGGTCTATGGACTTTCATCGAAATTCTTGTTTCTGGTGTCACACGAAGTTTCCAAGATTTAGGGAAACCTACGCATGCGCTTTAACGAAGAAAACAGACGGCCCTAGAGTAGAGAAGTTCATAGCAGAAGAACGATAAGAAAAGAGGGAGAGGGAAACCATGAATACGAAACTTCATAACTTCACAGTCGGTTATTTATGCATACTATTTATAAATACAATAGGTCTTAGTCTGTACCTACTAGCTCTAACTTGTAGCTGGTAACTCTTCAATGTTTTGGATATTTACAAAGTGAAACAAAGCATATTTTTTTTATTGATATTCCTATTTAATTATTTTCATTTGCTTCCAGGGGGATGCTTATGATTCAAGTTGGTCAGTTAATTTATTTTTTATATTTTCCAGGGGATTAAGTGTGAGAAGGATTAAGACTCTTAATTTCAACCCCTCAAGCACACTAAAGTTTACTTCTATATACATCCAAGTTGTTGTCTCTGTTAGATTTATCTTCTAGTGTGTTAAAAGTGTTATCCTTTAAATTTCTAACCCCTAAAGTGCATCAAACTTTACTTCTATTTTCCATGAAAACAGATAAACTTGTGTGTTGCTATAGCTTTTAATAAAGTGAGAATTTGTAACTACATTTCCAGGGGTTCATAAAATTTGAAACAATTTTTCCAGGGGATTAAAATAACCAAACTGAATTTCCAGGAATAGTTAAATATATATATCAAAAGTTTACTTCTATACCCTGTACGTATAAAAATGGAATAGCCCAATGCACCAGGGCGTCAACCAGTATTATTTCTTTGTGTTCCTTGTTCTTAACAGTCCTAATGATATTTTAATTTTCTAAAACTTATTTCCTATGTGTTTTTTTTTAATTTGATTGGAAAAACAAGTAGAAACTTTGAAGAAACTGAAATTTTGCTAAATATTTATGATTCAAAAACATAAACACAAGCAGACTGTTCAGAGAAATCTTTGGAATGTTTTGAGAACTTCAACTTTCGTAAACAAAATATCCTTAATACGTTTTAAAAATTAAACCTGTGAAGTTGTGAAGTATATGTGAAAATATGAAATTTATTTACCATGCTGCTGTGTTGGACTATGTACAGAAAGAAGTGTTTTTCTAGATAAAGAACTTGGCTCATAAATCATTTTAAAATGTTACTTATGGCAATTATATCAGTTTGTATACATGAAATGCAAACTTGCGGTGTTTGCTCTATGTGAAAGTTTGTTCTGGAAAAGGGATATTCACCTCAAGAATACTCATTGCAACAAGGATCCAGCCTTCCATAAATTTATAAAATATAAAGCATAGATAGCTTAAGAGTAAGGTATAAAATTAACAAGAAAAATAGTTCATATTTACAAAAAATAATAACTTTTTGTACATAACAATATAATGGTTATGTCAATATTTGGCTACCCCTCCTCTATATATATATAAATCTTCCATTTGAGAACCCGCTTCCCCTCCTAGATAATACAAGAAGGCTTCTTATCACACAAACCAAATATCAGTATATTACAGGCAATATTCATGGATGGATGTTAGCTAATTAATATTTTTTAAATTTTCGTGAAAGGCTATTTGAGTTTAATTTCATGAATTAATATTTCCAAACCACCATTAAAAATTCACACTGATTAAATAGTGAGGACTTGACATTGGTGGAAGGGATATTTCTGGAGTACACCAGTCATCTGAAGGGTACTCAGCACACTGACAACTAGGATAGCATCTCCATCTTCTGTGGTTGGTATATGCTGCTTCAGGAAACACTCATGTTTATGTCATGTTGAGTACTACCATCCTATAATTAGCTGCAATGACATAGTCTTGCCAATCATCCCACATGAACCATATCTTACGTTGTGCAATTTAAAGACCACCAGAAATCAGGCTAACAGTGCCAAAAGTGTCTGATCCACTTGACTGGTTAGTATACTACAGATATGTCCATTTTTATGTGCACCTATTTTATGACTACCAGCCAATGGATCAGTTGAACAAGAGTCGGCACTGATTATAACTGAATTTTTTATAGGTAAATTAATGATCTAATGTTTTGCAGAACAAAATCATTCAAGTAAAATTCAAGGCTTTTGCCCATAGTTAACCCAATTAATGTCCAATGAACTTCCATTAAAATAACTTTGTTTTTTTCCCGTTATTTTGCAATAAAAATACTTCATTAATATCCAGCGAATTTCCTTATATATTTAAATTTATTTTTCTGTTAGTTCACAAAAGAAAAATGCAATTCATATTTCAGATAATGCATTTAGACACAAATTTGTATGCAGTATGAGCCAATGAGGGATAATAGTTACTTTGTGTAATATAAGCTTTTATTATCAGTTTACAAGAGGGATACTAGGCATTTGATCCATATATAAAAGAAACGGAGAAAGTGAGTTTATGTGAATTTGTCAATTAGGTAATTCGTTATTTATTTGGCCTGTAAGTTATATATATATTTTGGAAAAATTACTATATAATATTTCCAGAAATATGCCAATCTATAAAACAAATGAAATCCCGAAACATGTAAAATGGCATAATACTTACTAAGATGGAAGGTCAGGTTGGGCAATTCATGTCAGTGATAAAAGAGAACCAGGCAAATGAACGAGCCTAAAAGCTGTGAACTGAACGAAAGCATAGTTGCCAAGTGACAGTAACTGGCCAAAGTTGCTGTTAAATCAACTTAACGCATTCTTTGTTAAGTTGCACTAAACAACAATGTGACAAGATAGAAGTGCACAAGGATCTAGAGAATACTATTAAGATCAAGGGGCCCTCCAGATGATACTTTGGGGAGTTATTATTTTACAATTGTTTTGTATATATTTGATTAAGTTACTGTTAAATCATATTGATTAAGTTGTCATTAAATCAAATGGATTCGTTTTTGCACTAAACAATTTTCCAGTGTTAGAGATGAAACCTCTTTTCTAATATGTTTTATAAAGTGGTACAAGGTTGGTTGTACATACAAGTGGTGTAGGCTGGCTTGAGAGACAGCCCCAATTTAACATAATACCATAATTTAAGTTAGGTTGAAATAAAGGAAAATAGATTGACCTGAGTAGGTGTGTTGGTACTAAGATGTCTAATTTTGGAGAAGACTGATGCTTTTGCGTAATTTAATTTGTTGTATCTGTTGTTGCCAGGGAGGCTTTTATCATTTATGGCTACAAAGTATTTTGTAGAGGATTTTTTTGTTAGTGGAAGTTTGTTCATATTTTTTGTGGGGGTGAGAGAGAAAATGTTTTATAGTTAGATTCAGAGTTAGTTTCTTTTGCTTGTAACCATTGTGAGATTTTAGAAAGATCTTCATTAAATGTTCTATCAAGTGTTTCTGAACTGCTACTAGTATATATAAGAGACTTAGTACCTACCATCTGCAAATAAATGAAAATTTGGTGTACGAATTTTGATATTATATATCATTTATGGAAAGTAAAAATAAGAGAACCAACCAAGGCTATCAAGCATGATATTGTTAGCGACTTTATTTTTTAAATAACAGAGAGGTAGCACTTATTATTAAGCTTGATGGAGCAGCTGCACATATAATTAAGAGCAGTAAGCTTTTATTTGTTTGAATCCCCTGCACACTTTAGAAAATATTTTATATTCAAAAAGCTATTTATGCTGCTGTTTACAGGAACCAAGTTAATATCTGTATTTTCAATACCCCTACTTCTGTCTTTAACCTGAGTTATTCACACCAAATTTCATATGAATCAATTATTTTCACTGCGAGAAGGTGAAGCCATATTGAATCACACGGCCATCGCTTTACCGATTTTGTTTACATTTTAAACTAGAACTCAGTCTTCCACTGAAACAAGAATTCCGAAGAAAGTTCATAGACCAAACACACAGGTCATTTCACTTGGATGGGATGGTGGGATAGAACATAGGCTAACAATTTTATGTTCTTATATAAACAGCGCCATAAGTCATCATTGGTTCTGTATGAAAAGGAGAGAATATTATCGAAAGTGGGGTGGTATAGATGTTCTTCTAAAACATTTTAGAATGGAACGGGTGTTTATTGTTTGTGTATATAAATATGTACACATATTGTAATGGGTGGGCGATCATTCGAGAATTTACGACATTTGGGTTTAACTTTTATGATGTTTATATTCTATAATATATTGATTTTTAATATTAAATATTAAGAGTATTACTTACTGTAAACATAAACAGCCAAATATATATATGTTGAAATTTTTCTCCATGGAATTATCATAAATATATCCTAACATTTTAACAGGTGGTGTTATTCTGATTGGCTACTTTCAATTTATGTGCAACGTAGCAACAATATGTAAATAAGATAATTGCGAGCTGTTGGTATTTATGATGTTTTTGTATGCTTCTTGTATTAAGTTTCTTCTATTACTTATAAAAATATTTTAATATTTAGTCACCACCATCAATGAAATCTTGTATCATGGCAGCTTGGTTGCTCACAGTCTCCGTTGGAAATTTACTGGTTGTCATACTAGCTGGTGTGAAACTTACTGATGACATGGTATGTCTTAACTACCTTTTTATACCTACATATAGTAAAATTATTTGGATGTTATACATTTCTATGTTGGTGAAAGTCCCTTGAATTTGATGATGTCGATGTTCAAAATCGAACGTCGTAAATACGTAAATATAGTGTCATATCGTCAAGTACACAGCAATGAGCTGGAGAATGTAAATAAAACTTTAATTTTAAAATCCCTTTAGAATGTTGGTAATTCGAGCCTTGTTTCGACAAATTGCTAAAACTATACTAAAAATTCAACATTTTAAAACTTAGATGAAGTAGGAAAGTATCTTTGAAATGTTCGTTGCATTGAGTTAAACGCGGAGTTACAGAAAAATGGCAAATATGTATATCGAAAGTATGTAACTCAACCGAATTAATAATATTTACAAAATTATCCTCGAGTTAAACATTAAATTTTAGTTAATTAAACTATGTTCTCACGTTCTCTTGTGCTAATAGTGGTCACCGTAACTGGAAGTAATACTTGAAGAAAGGTTTCAAGTTTTAAATAGGTGTGTTAGTTAAATCCCAGTGGGCACATGGTCAAACAACGTCCTGACAACATTGAAGAAACGTTACATACGTTGTTGAAACGTCATGTGACCATTATGTACCCACTTGGATATTAGTTAACCAAAATTACATTCATATGTATAAATATTTTAGGCGAAAGAATTCTTTTTTTTCGCGATTCTACTTGGTCTTGTTGTCATAATATTCGTTATAATGGCTTATTTCTACAAATACGTTAACTATGGTTCGAGCAGAGATAATGCTGATTCTGATCACAGCACAGCGGAAGAGCCAACTGAAGATGAAAACGAGTCTTTAATCGAATCAAAAGGAAAGAAGAAGGAACCACCTGATGACGACATTCAAATGACTGTAAAACAATCAGCAACCGATAAAATGGTTGATAACAGCGAATCACCTAATTATAGTATCCCAGAAGTTGGCGAATCGCTGGCTGAATCAAAACCTTCAGGTGATACACAAGAAAGTAAAATGTAAAATAAATTAATCAATCAATCCCAGTAAAACACGAGTAAAAAAGCTTTTTATTGTAAGTGCTGTATCGGATTTAGGTTAGAAATGTGTTTCAGAATTTATTTATTCATTTGGGTTATACATATGTATGTCATACAAAATATTTTTTCTAATTTTCTTTTAGTTTTTACAATTAAATTATAATTGCCTACAGTATTTAACTTATGATGATATCCATGAATTAGCCACATTCATTCTGCATATCCTGGTGGGTAAAACCTTTTTATAATGGCTGCTCATATAATGGCTGCTCAGGGTAATAAGTAAGCTGTGGTTGTGTTAATTAAGGAAGTAGGAGAGTTTAACCATGGAGAAGTTTCAACATAAATTTTTTTAACAAAAATCTACTTTGGGGCCTTTAAGTCTACTATATTAAATAAAAGTTTCCATTAAATATGTCCTCCATTGTTGTGTCCGACTTGTCCAACATAAATGCTATTATCCCTTTATGTAAACCGTAACATTGTATTTCCCAGATCGCATGGCATGAGTGTGGCTAATGGAGTGTATTTTACACAGAAAACAGGTTTTTCACTTCTCGTGGGCCACCTCGTTCCGAGAGATTCTATTTCGTTAACATAACCCAAAGGAATCATGTGAGATAGTTATGCTAAGTTCACTATGTGACTAAAATCCTTTACATAACAATTTAAGACTAGCTGCCAAAATAAGCCGAAGGTGTTCCATAAGTGATGAGACTGTGCCCATACATAAACAAACTATGCGCCCATACATAAACGAACTAAAACATTAACTCCCAGTTTACCAAATGACTTATGACTCGCGGATCTTAGGTACTTTGGAACTGAATTAACTGTGATCCTATAGCACAGTTGTAAAGCAGGGTGTCTCGCTTGCCTCAGAGTGGGAAAATCTGGGACTTACGGCATAAAAAAAATCAAAAATAGATGAGGCAAATGAACGTTTGTTCGTTTTTCATGAAATACGCTAGTAGGTGCAATTCTACAAAATTTCCTGTCAGTTCAATTCTCGTTCTATGAACAAATTATAGAATACGGCCCAAGCACGGTGCCAAAAAAGTTTAAAAGTCTCGGTTATTTGTGGAAGATTATAGCTTTCCAGATCTCCAGAGTTAAATGGAATAAGATTATGAAAAACGGAACAAGATATTTAACCCTTTAATGCACAGTGTCCCCTGAAATGGACAAATTAATTACAGATTTCTTTGTTATATTGCTTCTTT